>SNQJ01S0142275.1:84762-106090 GCA_010110895.2 Picea sitchensis
GTTCCCCACACACTTCTTGCTCCAAGGATTCTGAAACCATAGATCTGATAGCTACTCACAATCTATCTTGACAAAGGAAATCTCAAAGCCACTCTAACCAAGCCAATAATTCCAAACCAAAGAACCAGCTTACAAAAGCTAAGAACCCCTTCTCCATGAGAGCTCCTCTCCTTTTATAAGTTGAATATGATAAGGTGAGGAGGTTAGGATGATCCCACTAAATCATGAAAGCGAGTAAGATCCAAACCATTCGGATGCCACCTCACCATAGAAGCTTCTCCATCTAGAAGATTCGAGAAAATGCTCGTTTTTCCCATGTGCTGGCATTCTCGCACCCTAGCTATAGAGAAACCTGCGAATTGTTCGCACCCTGGCTATAGTGCAACCTGCGAGAATTGGTCATTCTCGCACTCTGCCTATATAGCAACCTGCGAACATCCTTTTTTATAAGGTTTTTACATAGGAAAATGCAACTTCTTTTCTCAGGAAAAGCTCTTCTCCCTTCTCTCTTTAGGGACTCAGGCCACTGTGACCCCTCTGAAGGCAACATATAGGTTTACATCATTAACAATCATAGGTATGACGAAAATAATGTGTAACAATAGGGGAGTTCCACTGCTAGGGTGGCTCCATATCTCTCATTGGGGGGGAGCATCATTCTGTTCAGAGAAAGGGGGGATCTCCTCCACCTTAATCTACGGGTCTGCTTCAGATTGGGTTAGTTGTGTTTGACCCTCATGCTTGGAATTCACTTTAGGATTTGATCCAAGACTTAAAGATCCATATTCTCAACTATATCCCTCATTTTCTCATGGTTTTTGTGCCTCTCAAGCCTATATATTGAGGGATTTCCAAGGTGAAATGGGGGAAGATTTCAGGTATCAAACCTTTGATCTTGGTAGATTCATGCAAGGGCTAGACAAGGAGAGATTTGAGAAGTGTTGCATAATCATCCATGGCGTGACTGAAAAACGATAAAACTGAGGGGGGATGGGAAGGAAATGAGAGGTGGACTCAAGACTTTCCTTGTTTAGAGCATAAATGAAAGGTTCATTGGAAGTGACTTAAAACATTCCATGGGGAATGGTTGATTACTGGGCAAACAAATTTTCAAGGACATATCAGTAAACCACAAGGACAACTGTAGGTCAAAACCTAGCAACACGAGATGGGTATGACTTAGAGAGGCACATGAAAATTATAATAGGACTCTATGGCAACTGAATAGGATCCATGGGACACAACTATGACTCATCTCATAGGCTTTGAACAAGGGAAACAAATGGATGTTTCCACAAACTAAACCAAGTACTATAAAAGCACAAAGCTCTCCTAGTAATTCCAAAGGGGTGTCAGAAGGTGAATTTTCTAAATGAGGTCTTTTTGGTATTTCAAAATGATTTTTTAAAGGATGGAGTAAATCCCTCCTAGTATTTCCAAAAGTGTGCAGCGAGGATGGGAAATATATGTATTACTAAAATGGTAAATGGTGATCATAATCTTTGAAAAGGGGTATCAAGAGGATACAACACATCTAACCATTGTCTTGAAAGACACGATATCCAAATGGAATCTCATAAGGGAGATCAAATGAAGATACAAAATGAATGAGGAGCTAAATGTTCAAGAAAACACCCAGATGGTAGTCATATTGAAGGTGAAAATTTAAAATGGAAGTAATAAAGGGTAGGGGAAATAGCAACAATCTCCTTAGGGGTCAGTGAATGGTGGCATAAAAATGAAGAATTTTCACTATATGGATGAATCATAGGTCTTATGATGCATGAGAATCCAACAAATACCAATCATAAATGTGGGATTTTGGAGGGTAAGGCTATCAACATGATGAGAATAAATGCCTTCAACTTCAACTATGGGATGTAGACTAACCAAAATCCTAGTTATAAGGGGATTAAATGGCATGGGCACCAAAATGCAATGGGGGTCACTATTCTAGGGAACCTATAGAAGGAATTGTTGGAGATATTTCACACGTACACCCACATAGTAGTTATTTTTCTAAGTTGAGGGTGCCATTCATAGATGAGAATATTCCCTCCTAAAATAAAGGCACCACTCCTCTTCAATCATCATTTAGTTGTACATCAGTTGGAGTAGTGAAGTTGAGTCATGCATGGAAACCTCAGTGTTATCACCAAGTGTTGCATGATCGCATTGGGATAATCACTACTGAAGGTGCACTTACCTTGGGATCATCACTAAGAAGGTGCTACCCATGTGCATTCATGATATTCTCTCCACTTCACTTGTCTTCACTAATTAACTGATGACTGCATGGTTGATTAACTAGGACTAGGTGGCATTTCACTCTGTTTTATGTCAATGTGTGTCCAGATCTCTCTATATCACTAATATGGTGCATTAATTCAGCCATGTAGAGTACATCATGTGTATTATTCCATTCTCACATTGAATCAATACAATTCATTATACTCTCTCTCTCTCTCTCTCTCTCTCTCTCTCTCTCTCTCTCTCTCTTTGTTTCTTTTGAAAGATTTGAGTGAATTTCTACTAGATATTCTCTCTATGTTGGTTTCACTAAAAATTGACATGGTATCAAATCCATAGGTTGATAGCAAAAAGTCACACATACACTCATTTTCAGGTATAGAAGATTGCAAAATTAAAAAAAGAATGGATTTTCCCTCATCAACTCTTCTTACGCCACACAACTATTTCTAGTGGAAGATAAAAATCCTACTTCATATTAGAGGTAGAGAATTGTATCGAACAACCATGGAAATAGAGATGGAACCAAAATTAGCAATCAAGAAATACAAATACTTCAACTTCATGGATGACACCTTCAGTCTCATTTGGATGTCAATGTCTCCCAAGATATTGTTTCAAATTGAATCTTGTGATACTCCAAATGGTCTTTGGACCACCTTGGAAGGTCTCTTTGGAAAAAAATATGATATGAGAGGCCACATGCTTGATATTGAGTTGAATTCATTGGATCCAAGAAGCTTTGATAATATCTATGATGTCTTCATGAATTTCAATCCCTTTCTTCATTCGCTAAAGGGATAAAGTGTTGACAAATCTATGCAAGCAAAATAGATTATCCTTACCATTTTTTTGAAAAATTGGTTCAAAGTTTGCAATATTTGTCTCGACATTCCATACAGTGAGGACCATGTTAGTAGCAACCTGTAAGATGACATGATTGGATTTGTTCATTGAGTCCCTAACGCATGAGTAAGACAAGCTCATCAAAATGGGAGAAATCAAGAGCTCCAAAGTGCATGAACTTGTTGTTCATGAGAGAAACAAATCAAATATAAAGACCAATAGAAAGAAAAATGGAATAACAATCCCAAGCAATGAAAGGACTCCAATTTCAAATCATTTTATGACTCCTCCATCTCCAAAGGTGGAAAGGAAAGAGAGGAAATACAAAGTGTTGTTACTGAATCCCAATTATCACCTTGAATCATCATGCTTGAAGAAGACAATAGGCCTCATGGTGCTGACACTCCAATAGAACAACCTTGGGGACTACATTCGTGAGAATTCCAAAAATAAGTTGGGAGACAAAGCACCACAAAAAAGAGGTAAGTCTCATGCTTTGATTCATATTCATTCCTCTCTCGATGCATGGATCCTCGATTTAGGAGAATCTCATCACATGGAAGTGACATAAGATGTCTTATCTTCTTTAATTGCATGCATGGGTCCTCAAATCCTCATGGTTGATGATTCCCAATGGAATTCACTCGACAAGGGAGAGTAGATCTCCCGAATAGAAGTTTTGATAATTCCTTCCATGTTTTGAAACTTTTCATGAATCTACTCTCTATTTATCAGATAGCACTATAGGCATAGGAAAAAGGGTGGAATATACACCATATTTTGTGACCATATATGGCATTCATGAAAAATCCAATATTGTTGTTAAAGAGGTAAATTACCATCCTTGATCGTATACATTATCTAAGTTTATTTCTAAATATGAACCTGCATTTCTACTAATCATGTTGTTGATGATAATAGACTTTGGCACAAGAGATATGGTCATATAAATTGCAGGTACATGTAACAATTCAAAAACCAGGGAATGGTCAAAGGATTTCTTGACATACACTTTTATGAAGAAGTTTGTCAAGGATGCATTCTTGGAAAACATCCTCAAGAGAAGTTTGAGAAAGGGAAGGCTTGAAGAGACTCCTCTCCCTTGGAGCTTGTCCATAGTGACCTAATGGGTCATTTTCTTGACCCTTCCATCAACAAGGTGAGGTATGTGTTGAGATTCATTGATGATTACTCAAGGCACACTTGGGTATATTTTCTCAGGAATAAGTTTGAAGTTTTTTAGCATCTCAAAGATTTCAAAGTGCATGTAAAGACATAGTATGGGAAGAAGATAAAAAAAAAATTCACAGACAATGGGGGGGAGTACATAAAAAAGGATTTCCAACATCTTTTTCATGATTCAGGTATGAAGTTACATCATATAGTACCATATACTCCACAACAAAATGACGAAGTTGAGAGGAAGAATTGATCTCTCAAAGAGATGATCAATTGAATGTTGCATGCAAAGTCCCTTCACTCCAAGCTTTGGGTTGAATAAATTAATTGTGTTAACTACATATATAATAGATCTCCTCAGTTATATTTAAAGAAAAAGACACCTATTGAGGCCTGGAGTGGAATCGAACTGGAAGTCACCCACTTATGAATATTTGTATCACATGCATGGGCCCACATACCCTATGAAAAGAGGAAGGAATTAAATCCTCATATCACAACATGCATCTTTGTGGGATATATCGAAGGTGTGAAGGGTTATAGTTTGATTGATACCTAAAAGTAAAAACTCATCAATTAGTGAAGTGTCCAGTTCGAGGAGATACCCATGCATGCATCTTGGTATCCACATGAAGAGACTTCTACACATCCTCTTATATTAGACATTCCAGATGATGTATCCACCCATTCAGGTCAGATATCAAATATTATTTTTGAATCAAATTCCAAATATGATTATCATGTATATGAATATCCACATCATATTCCCAAATGGGCTCAATCCACTCTACAGTCAATAGGTGACCTTGTGGGGGATCCAATGGATATGAGGAGGATGAGATCCCATTTTGAGGAGCCACCTCATGCACTTACAAATACCAAAATAGTGATTCCCACACATTGCTACATGGTTGTATCTTTAGAACCTTGTACCTATGTAGAGGCTAAATGGAATCTTTCATGGTGTTGGGATCTTCGATTGGGTTGCAGACTCCCAACATCATCAACATCACACGACACCGATACCTTTCATTTGGCATCAAGGCTTAACCAAAGAACTTGAACCAGAATACATCTTCACCAAGTCTTAGTTTCTTACTTATTTATGTGTGTGTTACATTTACTTAGTTAACGCAATAGTAAAGAACAACAACCATCCAAGTATAAACACAAGATATGTGCACGCGACCAAACCGGCCTAACACCTACAAATATTTGATAAACGAAAACAATAGAGTGTCGATATTAACTTGTTCCACCCACAGAAAGAGTTTACAAGAACAACCAAAAACATGATATGCCCTTGGGTGCTCTCCCTTCATCACTTCATCTAAATCTTGTCTCATATGCGCTTCATCTTTGGTGCCTGTGATTTCATCTCTCCTTTGTCTGTTCCTCAACTCAGTCCAGACTTGTCTTATTTGTTAATAGGACAAGGATGAAACTAGTATGCAAGCATATCTATTACAACCTTTACCAACTCCATAGAAACCATGGGAAAGTGTTTAAATGGACTTCATGACCCAATTTTTGGTAGCGTAGGGTACAACATAATCATGATCGTGGTGGATCATTTTTCCAAGTATGCAGTTTTCATTATGATGAAGATGAATTGTGGGGAAGAAGAGGTGGCACAAATGTGTTTCAAGAACATAGTGAAGTATTGGGGTCTTTTGTTGAACATCATTTCAGACAGAGATAAGAGGTTCATCGGGAAGCTTTGGATAGCATTGTTCATGCTTAACAAAACAAATTTTTTGATGACCTCTAGCTTCCATCCATAGAAAAATGCATAGAATGAATGAATCAATGGGATTTTGGAGGAATACTTGCGGCACTATGTGAGGATAGATCAACCGAACTAGCCATATTTGTTGTATGTTGTGCATTTCAGTTATAATCTATAGAAGAGTTCTGTGACAGGCTACAGTCCATTCGAATTGACGAATGGGAAAAAACCCATCATCCCACACATGGTTATGCAAGGCTATTATGGGATGAACCCATCAGCCTTACGCTTCATGATAGGTTGGGAGGATTAATTAGAGTTGGATTATGCACATTTTATAAGTGTGAAAGAAAGGATGAAGCCTTGGGAAGATCGGGAAATGAGAGATGTGGAGTTCAACGTAGGTGACCAAGTCTTCATGAGGTTGAGTAGGAACCAATTCATGCCACCTAATAGGATGTCTCCATCACTGGTGCGCAGGTTTGAAGGTCCCTTCAAGATACTTGAGAAACTCAGGGAAGTCGCTTAAAAGCTAGAGTTGTTTCACTTGAGATCCCATTATCTTGTTTTTCACATAATTCAATTGAAACCAAGTTGAATGGACTTGGAGGACCCAAAGAGAAATGATCCCACCTATGGTCTAGCGATGATTTTAAATCGAATAGAATTGGAGGTTGATGAGTGATCCAGGTGGATATTGGTGGTAACCCACCTATTCCAACTGGCTCCTCTTGACAATTTTTAGTTCAACATGTTTCTTTGTAATGTTGACATTTCTTTGTAATTGTGGGTTCTGCACTTTTGAGGTTATCCTAAATCCCTACATAGCATCCAGGTGTATATTGGTGGCTGCCCACCTATTCCAATTGGATTATTTTGGAATTTTTCATGTCAATACATCTTTATGTACTTCCAGGGTTGTTTTGGGACCCTAAACAGTGTTTTTTGTCTTGACAGAGTCAAACTATTAATGAAGTCAAATTTTGATGACATAATATGTATTTCTTGAAAATACCTTTCCAACGGGTTATCACACGCCTAAAACAAAGGTCGTATGCAAAAGTTACGACCCCGGGAAGTTGAGGTACCAACTTACCCATTTGGGCCCACAAAACTTTTGGTGTTTTGTCTCCTACGGTTAGGTTTTTTTATGTCTAGGGTTTTTGAATTCATGAGTAATGTTAAAAAGGCCTCTGGAGCCTCATTGTAATCATTATTCTTAGACAGATGTGTATAGCATCCACATCTCTTCTCAGATATAACTACCACCATTCGAGCAAGTTGTTTTCAGTTCTACAGTTTTATAGTTTAAACCTATTTTATTTATTCAATAGAAGTTATTGTTCATTGGATATTTGTTGTTATTCTCCATGTCTCTATGTTATTATATTCAATCTATTATTCATTATGTTCTTCTCATAAATCTAGATCACTAGTATCAGAGTGGTCTGCTCTTCATTTTTTTTTCTCCATGCATGTCCCCGACAAGGTCTGGGTACAAGAAGTTGGGACTCGAACCAATCGAACCTTTACAAGATCGGTCACGCTGATCCAGAAAAAACCTCATGGGGGACGATAATAAATATTATGGAGTAGGAGATCATTTTAAATTGTTTCTCGAGGAATCCCTTGAGCGAAAAAGGAACGAAATGATTAATAACTTTGCATAGATCCTTCGACGGTTGCCCACAGGAGAGGCATCCTCATCAAGCGGCCATGCAAATCCCTTCAAAGTATAAGTAAATTTTGATATTCCATTATTTGAAGTATTGATATATGTCGATGTTGTAGAGAAACGGTTGAATCTACTCAAAGGGTATTTTTCGGTCAACAATTTTTTCAATAGGGAAAATATTACTTTTGCACTCCTCAAGGCCATCCCCCATGTTAAGGACTGGTGGGATACTTATTTTGAGTTAGAGGCATATTCTGACTCTGAATCAAATCCAAAATGAGGGAAGTGGATTATCGATGTCAAACCCAACACCATTGTCACTACCACCAAATTCCAGCCAAGCGAACTAGAAGAACCAGAGGAAGGGGAATGCCTCTTTCACTCACAGATGTGGGTAAAGGGGGCTCCACTTCATTTCATTGTCAATAGTGGAAGTCATAAGAACCTGATCTTAACAGAGTTTTTCAAGAAGCTAGACATGTCTATGACACTGCACTCACAACCCTACACCATTGGTTGGCTTTGTAACATACACATCCACTCACAGGCCAGTCACGCTAACTTCCAGTTCTTCTCTGGACTAATTCAACCCCTATCCTAACTTTAAATAACAAGTATGCATGAAATATTCACATGAATTGATTAATATTGATTCTAAACATAAAATAAATGAAGCATACGACATGCACAACAATAACCAACAAGCATGCATACTCTAAATATTGAATTCAACGATAAATACATACACAACAAAATAAATCATACGCAGATAAATAATACTATAATAGAAAGAATTCATATTTAATAAAAGAAACCACTTAATGGTTGAAGACCAAGGACATTCCAACCAATCGTAGGCACTGTTGTTCCAACTCTCAACAGTAATGTCACCCCCGAGCCAGGGCTATGAATCCACAAGGACAATTTTAGAGTGTTACTCGGCTTCCTAAACCAGTCAAAACTCAAGCTCTCATAGGATTCCCATCACTCACAACAATCCAAGTACCCAACTCTCTTCTACCCATCCTACACCACCCAAGAGAATGGACCCCCTCCCTTCTCAACCATGCAGTCCCTCAGATTGTCCTTCTCCTTCCAGGGCTCCACTGCAGCTGGTCCAAAATTTCCATGATGGAACTCTCTAGACTCGCAGTTGTGAGAAACAATGGACACAAGATAAATCATCCATACATGTGGGTCTTGATTCATGGCTAGATTACACCAGCAATCTCTACAACCAACAATACCATGGTTTCACTTCATCAGTTCATCCTCCTTTCCCAAGATAAGACACGCATGAGGAAATATGAATGAGTGAAAGAATGAATGGAGTGGAATCTCCATGAGAGGGTTGAATAGTGAGAAAGTGATTGAACGAGTGAATGACTGAATGTGTGAGTGCACAAGTGGGGAAACCAACAGAATAACAAGAATGAGAATGAGAGTGACAGAGATAATGAACCCTCCAACAGACCAGGGACAGGTTTATGTAGTTCTTGGGAATAATGATAAAAACATTACATTTCTTAGGCACACTGGCCTCTTTTAATTGTTTGGGCACTCTGCCCTCTCAACACTTAAAAAATACATTATTTAATATGGGTCTCAAAAACTGGGGTGTTACATCCTCTCCACCTTATTTTGGCACTATCCTCAGTGCATATACAAAACAAGAATCAAAATTCCAAAATTTATTCAAAAAATTGTGGGTACTCTTCCCACATGGCATATTCATGCTCCTAGGTAGAATATTTAAGACCATAGTAGGTCCACTAATTTTTTTTTTCCAATATTCACACTGGCTAGAACTGGAAGTCTCCCTTTGTCTCTACCTTCCACCTCGATCATGTTGGATTGGTACTCTTCTTGTCGATCATCTAAGGCTGCATAAAACCTTCCCATGTCTTCAACTATTGTAGCCTCTTGGATGTTGTGCACAGTCTTCACTCTGTCCTTTCTATGGGGGAAATACTTGTACATGTGATCTTCCTTATACCCCCAACATTGGATTGGTGGTCTCCCCCTTTTTCCCAAGGAGTCTTCTTTCTTGGATTCATCCTTAGCATACTGGTCTTGATGATTTGTATTAGGCTCATTTCTATTGAAAGGAGGTTTGAATTCCTTCCTCCTCTGATCAGACTTCTCCTTCTCACCATTTATGAACGCGACATACTTTAACAACCCTAAGAACTTCTTCTCATATTCTTCCATAGTCATGCTTCCCAACCTGAGTTCAAATAACTCTTTCATTTTCTTGTCATAGAAATGCTTTGAGAGGTACTCCTTCTGGAAATACTTCTTGAATTACTTCCAACTGATCCTATTCTCATTAATATGTTCCACTTGCTTTCGTTTCTCCCACCACATAGCATATTTCCCGTGTAAATGGTAGGTGGAAATTTTGGCTTCTAGGTTTGATGAATAGTTATGAAATTGGAAATGTCTTCTGAGTCCAAGAAACCATGCTTCAGCATCATCTTCCCTTTCTCTTTCACCATCAAAGGATGGTGGACTAAGATTCCTCAAATATCCTTGCAAACTGTCCAAATCATGCCTTCTTCTTTGGTGCCTAACGAGAGACACCTCTGGACTACTTATGTCCTCTTCAGATGCATAATACCTTCTTATTGAGTAAGGAGGTGAGTGGTTTCTATGAGTTCTTCTAACACCTCTTGAATAACTAGCCTTCTTGTGGTTATCTCTTCTTTCATGACACCTGCCTTCTTCCTCTTTCTTTGAGACATTATTTTTTTGTCTCTGCAACTGATTTAAGATTTGCAACACTCGGGAATTTATCGTTGTCTACCTTGTAGCTCTGCACTTCTATTTTCATGCTTCTCAAAGTTTCTATCAATGTTTCTTTCTCCCCTCGGCCCTTGTGTCCATTGGATTATGTCTTTGCATTACCAACTCTGATATTCTAACCTCTAGCCTCTTTATAATGGATGGAGGCTCCCTCACCTTCTTCCATTTCTCAATACGCATTCTGAGCTTATATGTTTAAACCCTTATTTCTGAAAAATGTGCAAGCCACCATTTTGTTATAATTATGCATATAAAAGAAATTTATCGAACAATGCTATAGGTCCTTTTTATTATCAATTCATGAAGAATTATCCTCATTATCCACAACATAATAGTTCCTTGTTATCCTTTAGTTGATACATAATTTAATTATGGGTGGGTGCTTCCTTCAAACCATGTCTCATGTGACCATGGTTTCGAATCCATGATCTTAGTCCTTCCTTAGAGCCTCTCTTTGTGTATTTTCACGTGGGTTCTTGTGCGAACCACATAACCGAGGGTTGGGTTACCTCCCGGGACCTTTTTACCTTATCATGAGACCTGCGCAGGGACCAATTCCTCTGGGCTTTGGCCTTCCATTGTTCTCTGTTGTCAAGTTCCAATTCCTTTCGGAGCTACACTTTGTTGAAGTATTCACTAACTCCACCAACAAGGATCAAACAGTCAAGACTTGATCTCCTGCCGAATGAATGGATCTACCCCCCACTTGGAGGCTTCAATGGAAATCGACGGTTGTGAATTAATCAAGCATTCAGACAGACAGTTCTCAACCAATTCAGAAATTCGACGTTTAGGGCTCTAGGATGTTAAACTACCATGCTACTCAACTCCCCCGGAGTGACAATCTGTCTATGTATTTACCCTTCTCCTCCACTTCTTAATCCAATGGTTGGGAAAGGTCCCAAAGGAATTCTAGATCGACAGGTTGGGTACCTTCATGACTTCAGGCTTCAACACTTTTCCTTGGTAGAAACTTGGAAACCCCTGAAGTCACATACTCCCATAGATGACATGACATGCTAATGTCACCCATGGTGACATGGACCCATGGCACATGTGAAACATTTCACTCAAAAATAGAGAGATTAGGGTCTAAAAGGTGTTGAATCTTGGTGACACATGTCCCCACACGACCCCCTGCCATGTGGTACAAGCCACGTCATTAACCATATACGGGAATCTAGAGCTTCGGGCTTCAGAAGTTTCCTAAGTACAACACATGATACCCCTCAGATAGTCGAACACTGAAATAAATCGATGGCTCATTCTCCTCCCACAAGCAATGACTATGATTAAATATGGGCTTTGGGCTTTGGCGCTTCTCTCTCCAGACAACCCCTATACTCCCTAACTACCAAACTATGCAGTGGCAAGGTTCTAAAACTCTGAAGCTTCATTATCCTTCCACCCTTTCTAGATCTGATGGTCCTCAACACACCCAAATTCCACCCCTTCATCTAATGATCGACAGGACTTTGGGACTCCAGCTCTCCAGGACTTCGGGTTATAACATTTCATCAAAGTCTAAACATCCCGAAGTGAAAACTCCCAAAGAAGTCCATGTTGGTTGACCATGATCAATGGCAGGGATCCCTCTATGCCTCCCATCAGATCAGATGGATGATGGGGCTTCGCAACTCCAGCCTTCAGTAGTTTAGGCCTAGCCTACTTACCAAGATCATTGAAGCGGAAAAATTACAAAGTCCTTCCTTCTATGCTTGGCTTCGATCAACGGGTGACGTTCGATCCAATAGATCCGATGGATGGGACTTAATTCTTACCCCAACCTCCTATTCATGTCCATCGGATAGCCCCTATTCATATTCCCTTCGATCCAATGGTCTATATCTCTCTTGATCCCATAGTGGAAATCATTCCCAAACTCGAAAGGGATGGTCATGATCCTTCAATCCCTTGCTAAGGATATTAGATGTTATAGCTTATGCACGGACTCTGCAACACCAATACTCATGAGCTTCATGACTTCAAGGTCCTAACTCGATCTCAACCACAATAACTTGTCTAATGGATCCGACCCATTCCGGCCCGGTGTTTCAACCTATAGCTCTGATACCAATCTGTAATTTACCCAACCACTCACAAGCCAAGCACACTAACTTCCAGTCCTTCTCTGGACTAATTTGACCCCTATCCTAACTTTAAATAACAATGATGAATGAAATATTCACATGCATTGATCAAGATTGATGTTAAACATAAAATAAATGAATCATATGACATGTACATCAATAACCAACAAGAAAGCATACTCTAAATATTGAATTCAACAATAAATACATACACAACAGAATAAATCATACACAGATAAATAATACTATAACAAAGAGAACTTATATTTAATAAAAGAAACCATCAACTGGCTGCAAACCAAGGACGTTCAGCCCAACCATAGACATTGTTGTTCCAAGTCTCAACAAGTCACCCACAAGCCAGGGCTATGAATCCACAAGGACGGTTCCAGAGTGTTACTTGGCTCCCTAAACCAGTCAAAACTCAAGATCTCACAGTCTTCCCAACACTCACAACAATCCAAGTACCCAACTCTCTTCTACCCAGCCTACACCACCCAAGATAATGGAATCCCTCTCTTCTCTGTCACACAGTCCCTCAGGCTGTCCTTCTCCTTCCAGAGCTCCAATGTAGCTGGTCTAGAATCTCCATGCTAGGACTCTCAGGACTTGCATCTATGAGAAAATATGGACACATTCCAAAGCATCTCAGACATGCAGGCCTTAATTCGTGGATGGATTACACCAACAATATATACAACCAACATTACTATGGTTTCACTTTAGAAGTTTGTCCTCCTTTCCCAAGCCAAGACACACATGAGGAAAGATGAATGAGTGAAATAATTAATGGAGTGGAATATCCATGAGAGGGGTGAACAATGAGAAAGTGAGTGAATGAATTAATGTGTGAGTGTGTGAGTGAGGTAACCAAGAAAAGAACAAGAATGAGAATGGGAGTGAGGGAGATAATGAACCCCCCAACAAACCATGGATGGGTTTATGTAATTCTTGGGAATCAAGATCCTCATGGCCTTCCCCCAAGAATATCACATAATTGATTCACCCCATTAAACAAAATGGATAATTAAAAAATGAAATAAACACTTAGCCCCTCAATCCCCCTCTCTTGTGGAATCATATCCCCCTATAACTCTAGTCCTTGTCCGTGTAGCATCCAACGATGTATTTATTATTAATAATGATGAAAACATTACATTTCTTAGGAACATTGGCCTCTTTTAATTGTTTGGGCAACTTGTCCTCTCAGCACTTAACAAATACATTATTTAATATCGGGCTCAAAACCTGAGGTGTTACAAGCTTCACCAAGGAAGAGATCTTCGCATCATCCAATAGTGTTGTCTTCCCTACATCATCAAGCCCTTCAAAGACGAGGTATTGTGTGATATTGATCCCCTTGAAGTTTGCGATGTTCTTTTAGGCCAACCACATTTGTGGAAGCGACATGTTGTGTATGAGTCGTGACCCCGTAGTGTTATTATTACTTTGGGTAGACAATTGTACAAGATACCATAGGTAGCGTCACCTACCACTATTTCTTTAATCTCTACTAAACAATGCAGTAAGGTCATTTCATAGACCGGGAAGTTCTTCTTCTTTGTGATATATGCTCACAGTAAGTAGAAGGTCACCTCCACATCTGTGACCTATACACAGAACCTCTCTTTGCAGTAGAAGCAAGTGGATGGGATCGTGGAAGAATACATAGACATCTTCTCCTCACCCACTGGGGTACCGACCCATTGTCAAGTCAAGCATCCAATTGATCTAACCCCTGGTGCACCTCTACTTGATGGACCAATCTATCATCACTCAGTTATGGAAAATGAAAAAATCAAGCGTTAGATCCAAGATTTTTTTCAAAAGGGGCACATCAAACCCAACTCCTCCCCTTACGAAAGCCTGATTGTACTAGTGCAAAATAAATAATGTACCTGGCGACTCTGCATTAATTATAGAGCATTAAACAAAATCATAGTCAGGAACCGGTACCCAATTCCGCGAATTAATGACCTTCTTTACCAACTCAAGGGGGAAAATTTCTTCAGTAATATTGACCTAAATTATAGCTACCACTAGGTCTCGATCGAACTGAATGATATATGGAAGAAAAATTTCAAATATAAAGAAGGTCTCTTCGAATGGTTGGTCATGCCCTTTGTCTTAAAAAATGCACCAAAAAATTTCATGAGGTTAATGGATGATGTATTGAGACCCTTCACCAACTCTTTTTTGGTGGTATATCCGGATGACATCCTCATCTTCAGTAGAACTTGGGAGGAGCACATGCAGCATATTCAACAGGTTTTGAGAACTTTGCAGTAGCACAAGCTATATGCCAACTTGGAAAAATTCTCCTTTGGAATGAACAAAGTCCAATACTTGGGCTACATTGTTGATGAGTATGGGGTACATGTGGATCCAACTAAGATCCAAGTTATCTGTAACTGACCATCCCTAACCACACTAACCGAGATTTGGAGCTTCTTGGGACTGTCCAACTTCCACCGACGGTTCGTGTTGGGATTCTCCCATATTGCATGGGCCCTTAGCCAAGTGACCAAGGGTGGTGGCAAGGAAAAGGGAAAAAAATTAGCATTTGATGATCTGAAGCATCGCTTGTGCTCAGATCCAGTATGCTCCTTACATGATCTACAATAACCATTTGATATTGAGATTGATGCATCCAACTATGTTGTAGGTGCATTTCTCACTCAGCACAGTCATCTAGTAGCATACCATAGTGAGACACTCTCAGATATCATTTGGAAATACCCCACCTATGACAAGGAAATGTATTCCATTGTGCAAGCTTGTCGTCAATGGAAACATTACATTCTTGGAAAGGAGACAATCATCCACACTGATCACAAGCCTCTGCAGTTCATACAAACATACGGGAAGTTTTAGAAAAGATGCCATCAAAAGTGGTCCACATACCTGCAACAGTTCCATATCAACAATAAAGTATAAGATAGGGAGCACAAATCATGTCTTTGACTACCTCATTCGACCTCCCATTGCTTCACTCACCACCATGATCCATTCCTGTGGACATGAGGCATCTGAGTGGCCCCAACTTTATCAGTGAGATACAGACTTCACCACCACCTATGATCTCTTGGGTACATGCATGAATGTTACTGATTTTCACATTCATGATGGATTTTTATGCCATCTGGGACACCTCTGTGTTCCTAAAAATGAGTGTGAAAAGTTGATTTGCGAGGCTCACTACATCTGGATGGTAGAACATTTTGGTGTGGAGAAAATTGTGGTCGTTCTACAGAAACATTTTTATTGGCCAAAACTTCGACAGGATGTCAGCAAGTATATCATATATTACACTGCATATTCCATTTCCAAGCTATCCATCAAGAAGCAAGGCTTATACACCCCTCTTCCTATTCTTGAGAGGCCTTGGGAATCCATCTCGATGGATTACATGTCTGGCCTTCCATCCACCAAGCAAGGAAATGATTGTGTATTTGTGGTGGTTGATCGGTTTTTGAATATGGCCATTCTCACAGCCTGCAAGATGAGCATCATAGCAACAAATACTCCCAAGATATTCTTCAAAGGAGTATGGGTCCATTTTTGGATACCACAGACCATCATCTCATATCGGGACAAAAGGTTCCTTAGCACATTTTGGTTGAGTCTCTGGTCACTATTGGATACCAAGCTCACTAAATCCACTACCTTCCACCCTCAAACTAATGGCCAAATAGATGTTGTTAATCATGTACATCATGTACATCATTATTGTACATTATTGTGCACATCATGTACATGTATAACTCTAAGAATCTGTGTACATGGGATGAGAGTCTTCCCTATGTTCAACACAACTACAACAGGGCTCTCCATAGTTCCACCATCCATAGCCCATTTCAGATGGGGCTAGGATTCCAACCCTTGGGTCCCATTGATGTTGCACTACCTCTTTCAATCACACTGATAGAATCTTCCCATGTTTAGTCTCAGGCCGAAAAATCCACCAGATTCATTGAGTCGATTCAACACATTTGCCAACAGGTCCATGATATTTTGTAGAAAGCTAGTGATAATTACAAGCAACGCCATGATCAACACAGGGTACCGCACAAGTTTCAAGTGGGAGACAAGGTCTAGTTACATTTCCAGAAAGAGCATCTTGCAATGCCCCATAGGAATATTCTTCCACTTCTATATGGGCCTTACACTATCACCAAGTTTGTGGGTGACCATGTATTTGAGCTCAACACTCCCCCCTTCCTTGGATTGCACCCAATGTTCAATGTGGACCTCCTCTGGCCATATTTTCCACCATTGTTGAACACCTCAGAGATCACAGAATAGTTGAAACCAACAGATATGAACCATGACTGCATGGAACATGCATCCACTAATAATATAGTGGACACATAGGTCAAGGGAACTCACCAGCAGAGGATCCATCTTTATCGAGTTGCAAGGCAAGAAAACTCCTACACCAAGGAAAGTGGCTCACCCAAGGGAAAATTCAGCATAAATTTCCTCACCTGATGGGGGCACTCAACATAATGGAGACTATTTCTTCCTAAGGGGGGAGGACTGATCCAGGTGGATATTGATGGCCACCCACCTATTCCAACTAGCTCCTCTTGACAGTTTTTAGTTCAACATGTTTCTCTGTAATGATGAAATTTCTTTGTCATTGTGGGTTTTTCACTTCCAGGGTTATATTGAAGCCCTACACAACATCCAGGTATATATTGGTGGCCACCCACCTATTCCAACTAGCTTATTTTGGAATTTTTCTTGTCAGTACATCTCTTCGTACTTCTAGGGCCATTTTGGCACCCTAAACAATGTTTTTTTTCTTGCCACAGTCAAACGATATATGAAGTCAAATGTTTATGGCATAATGTGTTGCACAACTGAGAGGGGGGGGGTGAATAAGTTGTTACCGAGATTAAACAATTATGATTATTTTAAACTCTTTGCAGAGCATTGAATGAAAATCACAATAATGCATGGAAGTAAGCAATAGAACATTTAGCATCATTCACACATATGAAATATACAGAGATAGATATTTCCTAAGGAAACCCATAAAGGGTAAAAACCTCTTCTTCTTTATATGATAAGTAATCTTTACATTCTGTACATTATCATACTTATAAGCACCAACTCATAATAAGGCTACAACCTCTCTTTTGCAGGTTGCAACTTGCTATGAGAACCAAATCTCTGTTTTCTCTAGCACCTACTAAAAGGAAGCACCAACACCCTAGTTTCTCTAGCACCCACTAGAAGGAAGCACAAACTCCCTGGATTCTCTAGCACCCACTAGAAGGAAGCACCAACTCCCTGGTTTCTCTAGCACCCACTAGAAGGAAGTAACAACTCCCTAAGTGTTCTAGCACCAACTGGATGGAAGAACCAACTTCCAGTAACATAGGCACCAACCTGTATAACAGAGAACAATAGTTCTCCCTTGCACCAACCTGCCACCCTAGTTACTCTGGCTACAACCAGATAAAAGCTACAAATCCCTGTGTTCAAGCACCCACTTGAACCTCTGAGGACAACAGTCCTCCCTAGCACCTCCATGCCACCCTGAAATATAAATCTTTTCTACCGAAACTTATTACAGTGATATAATGTTCATCAATGGCTTACTAGTCTCATCACTGTTCTGCTACACTTCTCTGCTCTCCTGTATCAGTGTCTCTCTGCCTACATCTTCTTGCACTTTCTAATCTTCTACTCTTCTATACAAGTGCACCTCATCCTTCTTTTACTGTCTCAGCTATGCATCTCTGTTCTTTTCTTCTGCTGCGCTTTATGCTTTGCATCTTTTTTTGATTCTTTGAATTATGCCTCTTTTGTGTATTTCAGCTCCTTCCCACAACATCCATTTCCTCGTGTGTGATTCCTCTCTACAGCAATACCCATCTCTTATTTGTTCTACATTCTTATAGTCTTTTTGCACCTTGTGCATCACATATGTGCAATGCTTCTACATGCTCTTCATGTCAAGTGCTCTGCCTGATCATCATTGCAACTCTTCAGCTTCTCTGGCTGTTGAACCCATGTTTCCATCATCACTGAGTGTTATGCTGAGATTCCTTAGCCTGTCTAGCAGTCAAGACTCTTTGTCTTCTATGTCACAGTCGAGCTCATCCTCTCTATTGCAGTTACAGGCTTCAATGCTCTTCCATATGTCAATCGCCTTCTAAAAATTCTTCATTTCACTGGAAGATGCCTTGAGACTCTTCATCTTCTCTGGCGATCACCCTGAAGTCTCTTCCAGTTCTCTGGCAGAAACAATCAGTCATTTCTAGCAGTTACACTATGAACCTCCAAAAACTGCATCAGCAACTGAATCACCACTGATCGATTAACTGTGAAGAGCAATAGTAGCCCTTCGATCATATTCCCAAATAACCTGCACCGATGGATCATAAATGATGGGTCTCGTGCTTATTTCTCTATTTCGCAATTAGACATTTCAGCATTCCTGTGGTGAGGCATCTCATCTCTCCAAGTTGTGATCTCCAAAATGGATATTAGCTTTGTGCTACCTCCTCCCTTGAGCCTTCATTGATGTGACCATAGGGTATGACCAAGGGCCAATTCTAAACACGCATTTTGCATTTCGGGGATTCTGTGATGAGTCATCTTGACTCTCTATGTCCCAACCTCCAAAGTGGATCTTGTCTCTTCAAGCTCTTCTCTATAGCTCTTTGATGATGTAGCCCCTGGCAGTGACCAAGCACTTATCCATACAACGCTTTCACAATTTCGCATTTCGGCACTTCGGGACTCTTGTGATGAAGAGTCTCAACTCTTGACTCCTCCAACTCCCAGTATCTGAAACTCCAGTCGATGTGCCTGTTTTAGGATTTTCGGTGTTTCACATTTCAGCACTTCGAGACTCCTGTGATGAAGAGTCTCGACTCTGGACTCCTCCAACTCCCAATATCCAAAAATCCGGTTGATGTGCCTATTTCAGGATTTTTTGCATTTCGCATTTCGACACTTCAGTACTCATGTGATGAAGAGTCTTGACTCTTGACTTCTCCAACTCCCAATATCCGAAACTCCGGTTGATGTGCCTATTTCGGGATTTTTGGCATTTCGCATTTCGGCACTTTGGGACTCCTATGATGAAGAGTCTCGACTCTTGACTTCTCCAACTCTTGGTATTCGAAACTCCGGTTGATTTGCCTGTTTTGGGATTTTCTGTGTTTCACATTTTGGCACTTCGGAACTCTTATGATGAAGAGTATCGAATCTTGACTCCTCCAACTCTCGGTATCCAGAACTTCAAAATGGAGTCTTTGTTTCTGATACCCAAAATGGAATTTAGCTTCTGATCTTTCCATGCAATCATCGTTGTGTTGTTGGTCGTGATCTTTGCCATCAATGACAAACACGCATACTCTGCACTCTGCTTGCACCTCTGCACTATCTCTTATGGTGTTCACGAGCTTTCTCTGCTGCATCTTCCCAAAATACTTCTGGTGCCCACCTGGCACATTATACCTGTACTCAAGCCATCATCGTTGTTGTACTTGCCATCAATGACAAGCATACGCTGCCCGTAAAACATGCCAACAATCTCTCCCTTTGGCATTGATGGAAACAAAGGCACCCATACGTATTCTTTTCTCCCCCTTTGACATCAATGTCAAAGAAAACATGCTCCCCCTAAGCTGTTGCATTATTTTTTTGGAGGTATCAGATATTCAATCAATACAACCTCCCGCTAACATGATGGTCTCTCTTAGGTGTGAGACGAGATGACACCCAGCTTCTGTCGGAGATATTCAAATGGTGTCTTGGCTAGGGGTTTAGTAAAGATGTCTGCAATTTGTTCTGTGGTTGGAATGTAATGGACCTGAACAATCTGATTGGTGACTTGATCTCTCAGAAAATGGTATTTTAAGGGAATATGCTTGGTCTTGGAGTGGAATACAAGATTCTTGGACACACTGATGGCACTAGTGTTATCACAATGAATTGGGATCGGTGCAGCGTATTTTACGTCCAAGTCTGCAAGTGTCTAAATCATCCATAATACCTGAGTGCAATAGGTAGCAACAACAATGTACTCTACCTCTGTAGTTGATAAAGAAATGGAACCTTTATTTTTACTCAACCATGCTACTAGAGAATCTCCTAACAAGAATGCACCTCCACTTGTGCTTTTCCTTTCATCCATGCAGTTAGCCCAATCAACATCTGAGTATACTGATAATTGAAAATTTTGATTCTTAGGATACCATAGGCCATAGTTCATTATTTCTTTCAAATATCTGAATATCCTTTTGACAACTAGCAAATGACTTTGTTTAGGTGCAGACTGATATCTTCCTACCATTCCATCATCATGCATTATGTCTGAGCAAGAGGCTGTGATGTACAAAAGGCTACCTATCATTGACCTATATGAACTTTGATCAACATCAGGTGAGTCATCATCCTTGCTTAATTTGCATCTAGTAACCATAGGTGTGCCCACGGGTTTAGAATCTTCCATTTGAAACCTTTTCAACATTTCTCTTAGATATTTTTCTTGAGAAATGAACATCCCTTCAGACCTCTGAGTAATTTGCAGACCAAGAAAAAATGACAGTTCACGTATCATAGACATTTCAAACTCAGACTCCATGGCAGAAGCAAACCATTGTACCAATGAATCCTTATTACATCCGAAGATGATGTAATCTACATAGACCAACACAATGAGAAAATCATTATCCTCTATTTTGATATATAGATTGTTGTCAACTGTTCCTCTCTTGAACCCTTTGTCTT
>SNQJ01S0142275.1:106100-119261 GCA_010110895.2 Picea sitchensis
ACACTGGGTGAACCACGTAAATCTGTGTCTCTCTTGTATTGTATGTCTTCTGTGTTTTGTTTCTGCATTTGTTTTATTTTATTGCTCCGCGGTCCTGTTTTTCTAACAAAGAACATCTTGGGCTTTTCTTTTTCCATTACTTAAACTCACCATCCCTTTACCCTTTATTTTACTTGGAGCGTCATTTCCAAAGGTTACATTTCCTGATTTTCTTTTACTTAGAGATAGAAACTTACCTTTGTCTCATGTCACATGTTTGGAGCATCCACTGTCTATATACCAAGGGTTCGTTTGTCTTTGAGTTGACAACACTAATCCACACTTGTCACTTTCTTTCTTCTTCCAAACCTTGGCATTTTTAGCAGGGGAATTCAAATAGGGTTCATAGTTCCTTAAGTGACAGTCAACAGATTTATGTCCATAGTTATGACAGATGTAACATTCTGGTTCATCGAATAAAGGATCATAATGATTGTTATGCTTAACCTATGTCCTTTTCCCATCCATCAAGTGATTTGCAGTTTGTGGTGGTTTGTTACTTGGCTGTCTCATTCTTTGTTGTGGCAGATATTTATACCTTGAATGTCTTGATTGCTCATAATTTAATTTTAAAGAACAATTTACAGCTTTATGACAAAAGTTAGAACAAAAGAAACAATACCTATAGAAAAAATGATGGTACCTAGAAAAAGTTTGTCTTCTTTGAGGAGGTCAATTTCTTTCATGCCAATAATTTCTCTGATCTATAGATTTGGTTCTGGTACTTTTTCTTTCATTCCTTCTTGGTGGTGGATTTTCATTCTTTGTTTCTGCAGAGTGATAGTTGTCAATGTTTGAGGATTTGACAAACTTGATAGGTTCTTTGTTTCTTGGCTGACCACTACTTGATCCCTCTTCATAACCCAAACCAATTTTCAACTTTGGATTCCTTTGTTGATTCAAAATGGTGGCTAATCCTTATGAGGCTTTGATACTTGACAGATTCTGATGATATAAGGCTTGAAACCTCTCCAATGCTTTCCTAGTTTTCACTACTTCTTCTAGAGCTTTACATATTGCCTTCTTTTCTGATAATTTTTGTTTCAGAATGTCCTCGATTTTCTTTGCCTCTTATAATTCCACTTTTAGCAGGGCAAATTCTTCATCAGGATGTTTACTGTCTTTCTTGAACTATATCAACAATTTTTCTTTCTTTCTGTTCTTAATTATGAGTCTGTCAATCTCTTCCAGTGTACTGATCAGTTCTCCTTCCATATCAACCACAACTTCTTCTTCATTAGCCTCACTTCATGTGCTTTTATTATCATAGTCATATTTGTCCATAAGTATGAAGTCATTTAGTTTATCTTCAATAGAGGATTCATTATCTTCATCATCTGAAGGATCATCATCATTGTTTACACAAAGACTTTTCTTCTTAAAATTATTCTCTTTAAAGAAATTTCTTTGTTTGTGCTTCTCCTCATCATCACATGTCTGATCATTTCTTTTGTGAGGACATTTATTTGAAAAATGACCTATCTTACCATAGTTGAAACATTTGAAATGCATTTTACCTTTGTATTTTCTTGATCCCTTCTTCAGTCTCTTCACAAATTTTGCTTCAATTTCATCAGGCTCAGAATCCTCATTCTTGTCTACCTTAAATGATGCTTCTCTGGAGGTGGGTTTATCTTTAACTATTCTCATTTCATATGTAGTCAATGTTCCTAGAAGTTGATCAATCTCCAAAGTTTTTAGATCATTAAGTTCTTCTATAGCAGAGACCTTTGGGTTGAACCTATCTGGTAGAGATCTCAAAAATTTTTGAACTAAAGAAGGTTCCTCAATTTTTTCACCAAGTGCTTTCATTGCATTTACCAGTTCTTCAACTCTCAGAAAGTATTTTCCAACAGTTTCATATTCTTTCATCTTCAGCTATTCAAACTGTACTCTGTAGGTTTGAAGCTTGGCGTCCTTTACCTTCTCATTACCCTCATAACTGCTAATGAGTTTTTCCCACATTTCTTTGGCAGTTTCTAGGTGCATAACTTTTACAAATTCTACTTCTGCAAGCCCACTCAAGATAGCATTCATAGCCTTAGATTTGAAGCTAAATTCTAGCTTGTCATCCTTATTAGCTAGTACAACTGGCTTTACATAACAAGTATCTACCACATCCCAGACATCTACACCTAAAGCCATTATGTAGGTTCTCATTCTAACTTTCCAGAAGGAAAAGTTTGTTCCATTGAACAGAGGAGCCTTATTGGTTGAATTTCCTTCATGGATTGACATGTTTAAGCTCTAGGATCTACCCTTAGATAAAAGGGTCTGGCTATGATACCAATTGTTGCACAACTAAGAGGGGGGGGGTGAATCTGTTGTTACCAATATTAAACAATTATGCTTATTTTAAACTCTTTGCAGAGCACTAAATGACAATCACAATAATGCAAGGAAATAAGCAATAGAACATTCAGCATCATTCAAACATATGAAATATATAGAGACAGATATTTCCTAAGGAAACCCATAAAGGGTAAAAACCTCTTCTTCTTTATATGATAAGTAATCTTTACGTTCTATACAATATCATACTTATGAGCACCAACTCATAATGAGGCTACAACCTCTGTTTTGCAAGCTCCAACTTGCCGAGAGCACCAACTCTCTGTTTTCTCTAGCACCTACTAGAAGGAAGCACCAACTCCCTAGTTTCTTTAGCACCCACTAGAAGGAAGCACCAACTCCCTGGTTTCTCTAGCACCCACTAGAAGGAAGCACCAACTGCCTAGTTTCTCTATCACCCACTAGAAGGAAGTAACAACTCCCTAAGTGTCCCAACACCAATTAGATGGAAGCACCAACTTCCAGTCACACAGGCACCAACCTGTATAACAGAGAACAATAGTTCTCCTTTGCACCACCCTACCACCCTGGTTTCTCTGGCTGCAACCAGATGGAAGCTACAACTCCCTGTGTTCAAACACCCACTTGAACCTCTTAGTACAACAGTCCTCCCTAGCACCTCCCTACCACCCTAAAATATAAATCTTTGCTACTAAAACTTATTACAGTGATATAATGTTCATCAATGGCTTACCAGTCTCATCACTATTCTGCTACACTGCTCTACTCTCCTGTATCGGTGTCTCTATGCCTGCATCTTCTTGTGATTTCTGATCTTATGCTCTTCTCTACAAGTGTACCTCTGCCTTCTTTTACTGTCTCAGCTATACATCTTTGTTCTTTTCTTCTGCTGCGCTTTATGCTCTGCATCTTTTTTTTATTCTCTAAATTACACCTCTTAAGTGTATTTCATCTCCTGCCCACAACATCCATTTTCCCATGTGTGATTCTTCTCTACAGCAACACCCATCTCTTCTTTGTTCTACAGTCTTATAGTCTCTATGCACCTTGTGCACCACATATGTGCAATGCTTCTGCATGCTCTTCATGTCGAGTGCTCTGCCTGATCATCATTGCAACTCTTCAGCTTCTCTGGCTGTTGAACCCATGTGTCCATTATCACTGGGTTTTATGCTTAGATTCCTTAGCCTATATAGCATTCAAGACTCTTCATCTTCTCTGTCACAGTCAAGATCATCCTCTCTGTTGCAGTTACAGGCTTCAATACTCTTCCATCTGTCAATCGCCTCCTGAACAGTATTCATTCCACTGGAAGATTCCTTGAGACTCTTCATCTTCTTTGGCAATCACCCTGAAGTCTCTTCCAGTCCTCTGGCAGAAACAATTAGTTGTTTCTAGCAGTTACATCGTGAACCTCCAAAAACTGCATCAACAACTGAATCACCACTAATCAATTAACTGTGAAGAGAAACAGTAGCCCTTCGATCATATTCCTGAATAACCTGCACCGTTGGATCATAAATGATGGGTCTCATGCTTATTTTTCCATTTTTCAATTCGACATTTCGACATTTCGGTATTCCTGTGGTGAGGCATCTCGTCTCTCCAAGTCGCGATCTCTGAAATGGAGATTAGATTCATGCTACCTCCTCCCTTGAGCCTTCGTCAATGTGACCATAGTTTATGACCAGGGGCCAATTCTGAACACACATTTCACATTTCACATTTCATGTTTCGGGGATTCTGTGATGAGTCGTCTCGACTCTCCATGTCCCAATATCTGAAATGGAGCTTATCTCTTCGAGATCTTCTCTACAGCTCTTCGACGATGTGACCACCAGTGGTGACCAAGCACTTATCCATACAGCGCTTTCATAATTTCGCATTTCGGTACTTCGGGATTCCTGTGATGAGGAGTCTCGACTCTTGACTCCTCCAACTCCTAGTATCTGAAACTCCAGTTGATGTGCCTATTTTGGGATTTTCGGCGTTTCTCATTTCAGCTCTTCGAGACTCCTGTGATGAAGAGTCTCAACTCTTGACCCCTCCAACTCCTGGTATCTGAAACTCCGATTGATGTGTCTGTTTTAGGATTTTCGGCGTTTCACATTTTAGCACTTCGGGACTCCTATGATGAAGAGTCTCAACTCTTGACTCCTCCAAATCTCGGTATCCAAAACTCCAGTTGATGTGCCTGTTTCAAGATTTTTGGCGTTTCGCATTTCGGCACTTCGGGACTCCTGTGATGAAGAGTCTCGATTCTTGACTCCTCCAACTCCTAGTATCGAAAACTTCAGTTGATGTGCCTGTTTCAGGATTTTCGGCGTTTCGCATTTCAGCACTTTGAAACTCTTGTGATGAAGAGTCTCAACTCTTGACTCCTCCAACTCCCGGTATCTGGAACTCTGAAATGGAGTCTTCGTTTCTAATACCCGAAGTGGAATTTAGCTTCTAATCTTGCCATGTGATCATCATTGTGATGTTGGTTGTGATATTTGCCATCAATGACAAAAATGCATACTCTGCACTCTGCATGCACCTCTGCACTATCTCTTATGGTCTTCATGAGCTTGCTCTGCTGCATCTTCCCAAAATATTTCTAGTGCCCGCCTAGCACATTATACCTGTACTCAAGCCATCATCATTGTTGTACTTTCCATCAATGACAAGCATACACTGCCTATAAAACATGATAACATAATGTGTATTTATCAAAAATACCTTTCCAACAGCTTATCACACACCTAAAATAGAGGTCGTATGCAAAAGTTACAACTCCAAGAATTTGAGGTACCAACTTACCCATCGTGGCCCACATAACTTTTGGTGTTCCATCTCCTAGGGTTAGGTTTTTGGATGTCTAGGGCTTTGGAATTCATGAGAAATGTTAAAAATGTCTTTGGAGCCTCATTGTAATCATTCTCTTTAGATAGATGTGCGTAGAAGCCACATATCTTCTCAAAGATAGCTACCACCATTCGAGCAAGTTTTTTTTAGTTCTGCAGTTTTACAGTTTTGGCCTATTTTCTTTATTCAATGGAAGTTATTGTTCACTAGATATATGTTGTTGTTATTCGTATATTTGTGTTATTATATTCAATTTGTTATTCATTTCATTCCTCTCATAAATCCAAATCAATGAGATCTTGGCATACAGGATGACAGGAATTGGAAAGAATTGTCAGTTTGAGTACTTCGTTCGTTGGAAGGGAGGATCCAAAGAAGATGGTTGCTAGGAAAAGGAAGAGACATTGTGGAAATTAAAGAAAAATATCCACGAGTTCAGGGTGAATAACAAGGTATCTTTAGCACTGGGATTTCTAAGAATGTCAATGAATTTATTCCAAGGAGGGTGTAACACCTATGGTAAAGAAGGAAAGTGTGTGCCCAAACATCACGCACTCACCCATAGTGAGACCACTAAACAGATGTGTGACACGAGCACTCAATCCAATGAAGGGATTAAATGAACTTATAAAGGTGCATGCAGTCATCTTTGGTGTGTGCACCATGTTAAGAGGTGTGCACTGTGTCAATGGGTGTGCACCAATATAACTTACTCTGGATGCAATCCAAGCAATGGTTTGACAAAATAGGTGCAACAAAATTGGGTGCCCATAACCGAAGGAAACAAAAGTCGACCAAGTATGGTTGGAGTGCACTTGAGTGAGACCTAAGAGATGCACACCTATGGGAGAACTCATCTCAACAAAGAATGAAAGGTTGTGTCTTGTCTTGATGAAAGGATGCGCCAATTGGGAATCCATATAAGCCAAGGAAGTGCACCATTTGAACACATCAGGATCGAAACACAAGTTTGAACTGAGTTCAGGAAGGGACAAAGGAGAGATGAAATTGCAGGAACCAAAGATGAAGTGTGCAGGAAAGGAGATTTGGATGAATTGATAAAGAGAGATCACCAAAGGGAAGCTCAGTTGTTTTGTTGTTCTTGTAAACTCTTTATGTGGGTAGCAAGAGTTAAGCTCGACACTATATTGTTTTCACTTATCGAATATTTTTGGGTGTTAGGCGGGTTTGGTCACCTACACATATCTTTCATTTATACTTGTATGAGTGTTGTTCTTACTGTTTTGTTAACTAAGTAAATTTACCAGACACATAACTAAGAAAGAAACGAAGACTTGGTGAAGGCATATTATGGGTCAAGTACTTTGGTTAATCATTTCTACTTAATGAAAGGCGTCGGTGTCATGCGATGTTGAGGATTTTGGGCATACTTAACCCAACCAAATATCTCAACATCGTGAGAGAATCCCATCTGGGAAGTAGTTATGAAAAAGAATTATAACTCCATCATCGAGAACCATAGTTGGGACTTGGTTCCACTTCCATCAAATCATAATATTGTCAGATGTAAATTGGTCTACAGGACCAAAAGGGAAACATATAGATAGGTGATTAAATACAAGGAAATATTAGTTTCCAAAGGATTTGAATGATTCCATGGGATTGATTATGATGATACCTTTGCTTCACTAGAAAATATGGAGTCCATCAAGTTGGCCCTCGCCAATGCAACAGTTAGGGGGTGGTAATTTCACTAGATAGACATGAAGAGTGTATTTTTTCATGGGTATCTCTTAGAAGAGATCTACATGTAGAAACCTTAGGGGTACATACATAACTCATCTCTAGTATGATGATTGAAAAAGTCACTCTATGGCCTCAAATAGGCACCTAGAGAATGGTATGCTAGGCTAGATTCTTATTTAATTTCTCAGAATTTTTTTAGATGTAAATCATATACCAAGAGTAATTCTAACTCACTGTTGATCTTATTTCTACATGTATATGATCATAGGTAGTTCTTCCTCAATAATTTTTGTGGTCAAAGACATTTTGCATGACAGGTTCTCTATGACCAACATGGGTCCACTTCACTTTTTCCTTAGTCTTAATATGAACCAAGATGCTTTAGGAATAAATGTGTCTCGGACTAAGTATGCCAAGGATATCTTGGTTAGATTCCACATGACCAACTACAAGTCTGCAACCACACCGTTCTTTTCCAGGGTAAGGGTCGAGGATGGAAGGGATACACAATTGGTGGACAACACATTCTATCGATATATAGTGGGGAGCCTCTTACATATCACCCACAGCTGACTAGATATATCATATGCAGTAGGGGAAATTTCCATGTACACGTAGGAGCTGCATGAGCTACACTGGAGAGCTTCCATGCACATCCTTAGATATGTTTAGGGAACCACAACTTATGGAATTCACTATGCAATAGTTTTCCCATTGGATTTCATGGGATTCACAAATTCAAATTGGGTTTGTGATCAAACATATTTCAAGTCCACCTCCGAGTATACTCTTAGTTTGGGCTCTGACCCCAATAATTGTTGGTCAAGCAAAAATCAATCAATGATTGCTTTATCATGTATAGAGACCAAGTACATAGGAGCAGTAACATTACCATTCAGGAAATTTTCCTACATATTTTCCTCATTGAGCTTGGTATCTATTTCTATCATCTGACTATAATTTGGTGTGACAATCATGACACTCTGAAGCTTTGCAAAGACCCAGTGCAGCGACAATGAAAAAAAAAAATCAAGATCCACATGCATTACATCATAGAGCTGGTTCATGATGACATCATTGATTTGAAATACTACCCTTCCTCTGAAAAATCTATAGACATATTCACCAAGATGTTCACTACGCAAAAATTCCACATTTTGTGTGACCATCTTGGAGTGACGGACAAAACTGTCTATAAGTTGTCTTTTTCTTGCATTTTACTTTGAAAAGGGGGTTTCCCATGAGGTTTTTCCTCTTTCCCAATTTTTCCAGTGTTCATTCATTAGAATCATTTTAAAATGGGTACCTAACATGACTTATTGCTAGGACTCATTCTTCCTTTACTCCCTAGTAGTGTTTAGGGGGGGGGAGGGGGGCTGGAGATGTTTCACACTCACACCCACGTGGTAGTTATTTTTCCTAATTTTACTAGCCTAAGTTGAGGTTTTCATTCATATATGAGAATATTCCCTCCTAAATGAGAATAATCCCTCCTAAAATAAAGGTGCCACTCCTATTCAATCATCATTCAATTATACGTCTGTTAGACTAGTGAAGTTGAGTCATGCATGGAAACCTTGGTGTTATCACCAAGTATCACATGCTCACATTTGTATCATCACCAATGAAGGTGCACTTACCTTGAGATCATCACTAGGAAGGCACTACCCATGTGCATACATGATATTATCTCCACTTCACTTGTCTTCACTAGTTAATTGATGACCACATGGATGGTTAACTAGGACTAGATGATAGTTCACTCCAGTTTCTATTAGTGAGTGTCCAAATATCTCGAGATCACTACTATGGTGTATTACTTCATCCATTTAGAGTATATCATTTTCATTATTCCATTATACAATTCATTATTTTCTCTCTCTCTCTCTCTCTCTCTCTCTCTCTCTCTCTCTCTCGCAAGGTTTGTGTGAAATTCTAATAGCTAGGTTATATGTACATGTTTCACCAAAACTTCATAGGAAGACTCTATTTCTAGATAGATGTAAAATGAAAAATATGTATGGGTTGATTCAATTACCCAAGTGAGGTTATTCCTACAAGAAATTTCTAGGGAATGAAAGGAAAATGCAATGAAATGAATATTATGTGTACCAAATGCTCAAAATATCACAACATAATAGAAGTACACACCACGTACACTAATGTGAGTGTGGATAACAACTCCAATATAATAAGAGAGATAATTTACACAATAACTCCTAAGAAAATAGGATAACCACTTCCAAATAATCAAATACATTCATACATCACAATTCACCTATCCTCAATAATGAATACATTATCTCTATATATACATATTCACATATACACATGAGGCCCATTTTCTATTAGGATGACCCTATTACATATATATTTACACATTACATGTACATTTAGCCCCATATATTCTCCCCCTTGGGATCATATCATATACATTTAACCTTATACATTCCCCCCTTGGGTCATAACATAGTGCCTTCCTTAAAAAATCTTTGTCCTCAAAGCTTTGCAATTAAAGGATTCACATGTGATGAAACCAAGTAGTATTATTTCTTATGTTCCTTCTTTCTTATTTCCATTTATGATGATCCATCCATCAAAAATCGATTCTTTTTGGTCATAATCCTTCTTAGTTAGTTGTTGCATCATTTTCTTTCCCTTGATTCCATATATTTTTGTTGGAGCTTCTCTAATTTGTAGTATATTTTGGTCTATGATAATATCTTGTTGAATAATGGTTTTTGTAATATCCCTAAGGCCGAACCCAATTGTAAATGTAAAGGCAAAGGTACTTAATATGGTGAGTTGTATGACATCATTTTGTATGCACCTTTCATGGCATAGTGTGTGCATGTACTGTGCAGTGAAATGATGAAGTGTGCACATTCCAGGATACCACACGCAAGATCTTAAGTGCGCGTGATTGTGAGGCCAACGAGCCTTTATGTAGATGGTATGTTTTATAGGCTGGTGAGCCAGTTATTATAAGCTAGGATGATTATGTTTTGATTAGGCCGAAGATCCTAGATGTTAAAGGCCAGTGCGCCTATTTTTGTATATGTCTCATAATTAATATAAAATACATCGTTACGCACAGACCGACCATGATAAAAGAGATGGGGGACTAAACTCCACTGGTTAGAGAAAGGGAGGGGATAAGTTAAGGAAAGGGGCTAAGCTAGGGAGCTTAAGCCAAAAAGGAATATTATATTAATATTTCTTTAATCACAAAGTATGGATAATTATTATACTAAGTTCTAAAGTTGGGTGCAAGTAGGTCAAAGTAGCTCCCAACATGAAAAGTGTCAAGTTGGGGACATGCATACATATTGTTGGGACTTAGTTCATTTCCTATCATCTTTTGCATCATTCATTCCTTCCATAATTGAGTCATCCAGTCAATTATCCATGAGTATTCACACCCATTGAGCTATCCTTTGTATCTTCATACTGTACCTGAACCTGTATCCATAGCCATTTGTGTTGGTGTGTCTTGTTAGCTTGGGAGCTAGATTGAAGAAGTGGGTTGTCAGGCCCGTGAGCAATTCTATGGGTGAGAGAATTGTTGGGGATTGATTTCCTGAAGGTGTTGAACTACAACTATAGTTCTCTAAGACTTCCTGTTCAGCCTGTTGATGAAGCCCAGAAAGGAAGTGGGGTAGCCGAAGGACTATTGAGCAAAGAAGGGGCACACTTCCTGGGTGGGACATGCATGTGGGGAATGAGGGACTGTGGGTTGTTAGTTTGAGTTGGCATCTGAGATGTAATCCTTTCTATTGTCCATGATCCTTTATCCTAGTTAGGAATCCCTTTACCTAGGTGGAATTTAGTCCCATCTCGGGGGTGACTCACTGTTGAGAGTGATGAACAGTGTGGTCTAAGGCTGGGAGGTTTGTGGGAGGTCTGCATGTAGTTTGTGACATTCTTACCAAGATAAGTTAAAATTTGGGTGATAAATTTACATGTTACGTTGTTATTTACATGCTTATATTTATGGGTTATTCTATGTGTGTTTATAACTGTCTATAAATTTATGGGTATTTCCTGTATATGTTGCATGTATATGTTTACTGTCATTTTAGTATGAATCCGTGCATTTACATAACGTATTTGTCCGTCTACTTTTATATATATATATATATATATATATATATATATATATATATATGCTTCCGCAAGAGTTCTGTGTGCATATGTATTTTAATTGCATGCAGTTCAAAAAATTTATGTGGCATAGCTCAGTTAGATGTTGGGTATGATACAGTATGTTCCACAGAGAGAACATAAGAGTTCTCTAGCATAGCGTGGCCCGGAATGGATGGTCGGGGACGTCACAAATTGGTATCAAAGCATCAATTTTCAACATTGAGTCTGGATGGGCCAAACAAGTTGAGTTGTAGTGAAATTTCACAGAGAAAATATTTCAAAGTGGCCAAATTTCAAGTTGCAGAGTGTCCAGCTACAATATGGTACAGAAATTGGGAAAAAGCCCCAATTTCGGTTGTTAAATTCATGAAAATTTTGAGAAATTCGGCCAGGTGGCAAGATATTATTGATTTAATATTTGTTCTAGCAAATTCAAACCCGTAATTGGTCGAATTTGAAGTTACAGTAAAGCCATGACAGATGGAGCAGAATTCGTAATTAAAATTCCCAATTCATTAATTGATTTGGGTGAATTCGTTCCAGAAATGCCAACCCACGACGATTTGTTATTGCGGAATTTCAATTGGTGTTATCGGGGTGAAATTGAATGAATTTCGTGGTTGCAGAATTTCTATGGCAAATTGGGGAAAAATTTAGGAAAAAGCCCCAATTTCTACAGCGGAATTCACGAGGATTTGATGCGTATAAAGGTAAATGTGCATAGGTGGTGCACTAAAAATGCATGATGTGCAGTGAAAAGCTTATGATAGGTAAAATACGGCACTACGCGGCAAGATATTGGCATGATGGTGCACGTGCTAAATTTTGGCGCCGCGTGGAAAAATGTTAGTGTGCAGGTGTGCGCGCTAAATTTTTGTACCACACAAAAAAATAGTGGTTTCCTGGTGAGTGCACCATATTTTGGCACCGCACAGAAAAATGTTTGTGTGTGGGTGTGCGCGGTAAATTTAGCATTTTGCAATGCGCATACGCATAGGAAGTGCACACAGTTTGCACACTCATAATAATGGCACGCGTGGTGTGCGCAGTATTAGCACAACACAGTGGAGTATGGAAGTTGCGTGCACAATATGGGTATATGTTGTCGCACGACAATTTAGTGAATGATACGTGCAAAGTATTGGTGCACGGTGGGGCATACTAAACTCTGGCATGGTGCAATGTGTAGAGTACAATGCGCATGGAATATCAGCACGTGATACAAAAACTGCGCGCAACATGTAATAGAGAAGGAACCAAAACTGCGCACAGTGGGTATTGGCGCGCAACACAAAAGTATTGTGCGCAAGTTATTGGCACGATAGAGAAGTGATACACAATGGTTTTAAAGTGCGCAAAGCACGATTTACCTTGTTTTGTTGCTTTACATAGTAAATATGGGTGTACAGGTTGAATTGTTTGCGCATCAAGTCATTTGAAGGGCAAACAATAGCAGAAAATCATCAAACTTCTATGATGTTTTATATCATTGAATGTCATCTTTTTGCAGTGTGTTTTTTAGGGACTTAAGAGCATTTTTAACAACTCAAAAACCATGAGACAGAGGTGTACCAAAGGTACACTATGTCTCTACAACTCAAATAAAAGAGCTCGGATAGATCTTTCTAATGGTGTAAACGGTTTGTCAAACATATCTTTTTTGAGAAAGTTACAACCCAAACAGTGAAGGGTAAGTTTTATGACCCAGCTAACTTCAAAGGGCCATAACTTTCTGCTTTGGAATCCGATTGAGGCGCAGGAGAAGTCAATGGAAAGATATTTAACCATAGAAGACAATCCCAGAGCTGAATTAAATTTCTAGGCATGTTAAAGGTGTTTAATATGGAAAATAAGGTGCCTATAACATTCCAGACCAAAAACACAAATGAGCCTAGAACTTCAGCAGGTTGTAACTAGCATCCTAGAACCCAAAATAAGGTGAAACTTGGACATAATGTCCATAATATGATTATGAAGAAACCCAATTCAGATCATACGAAAATTTCAATGGAGTAGGTGTAAAATTCCATAATTACAGCACAGAGTTACGCCAAGTTGAAAAATGAACAGAAAAAAAATAAAAAAATAAAAATATATATATATATATAT
>SNQJ01S0142276.1:0-23466 GCA_010110895.2 Picea sitchensis
TCCGTATGACCGTATGATGATGTGTCAGGTGGTGACGTGGCAGAGTCTGGTTGGTTTTTGAAGGCGAATGATGTGTCGACACATGGCATTTTTCTGGTCAATGATTGGGTGCCACGTGGCCCAATCGTGGGCTGCCACGTGGCACCCCGACATTGGTTGATTGGTTGATATGTTAAAATGTATTGGAGTCTATGGGGTTCGACCCCCGGACCTCCCCACAGGCGTAAATATCTAACAAAGACCGCCGACCAATACGCCCACACTATGTGACTTAACATATAATTGTTTGCATTGTTTTTAAAATCATATGATTGTACATATGGGCAGGGGTCGGGCCGGGGCTTAGCCCCGGCCCATGGTCGTATAGTCATTTCATATGGCCACTGTATATATATGTGCGCGGTTGCTATGCAACACGTGGGTTTTGGATGTGGTTTGAACGGTTAACACTTTGGCACATGGTTATATGCCGACATTTCATATGACCCTAGTTAAGTGCACGAGAAGTTAGAACAGTTCAACCGTTTAGCCCTTTTATCAATGCACGCGGTCACATGATTCTCATACGCCCAGGTGCTAGGCGGTTAGGGGCTGGCGCTCCCTTAACCGTCCTATGGTTTGCACCGTTGGCGCGGTTGTGCCTGGTGCTGGGTTTTCACACTTTATATTGCGTGTGTGCAAGGTTCATTGAGAAGGGTGCAATTTGTAGATGCAGAGACAACAAGCTTGAAGGGGAGACTTCCAGGAGGCCTAACTTCTTCGTTTTTCGATCGATTGAGGTGACGAAAGAGACTAGACAGGGGTTTTTGGATGCTCTGAAGCCATTAGAGCAGTCAGAGCAGAGTTATGCTGAAGAGAAGCCAAGCAAAATCCATTTTCATGTAGAGAATCTTTTGAGGAGGAGACGCTGTCGGACCATTTCTGGGAGCTCCGGACGTCCGTTTTGCGTGTTGTTTTCTTTGTAGGGTTCTAGAGATCTGGAAGAACATGACCAGATCAGTCTTGTATCTATTTGGCATTGCAGTGATGTACTTTTGATCTTTTAAACAGAAATAAAGAAGCCTCCACCATAGAGACAAAGGCCCGGAGACATAGGCAAAGTTGTGCCGAACTCCGTTATCAATCTGCGTGTTATGGTTTGATGTCTATTATTTCATTTCAGATCTGCATATATGTATATGTCTGTCATAATTCCTCTTCTTTCCTCATTCTTTCACTAAGTTCCTCAAATGGTTAATTAACGCATGCAAAATTAAAACTCAACCATAGTCATTAAAAGATCCTACTGATAAAAAACGTCCCCGGAAGTTTAGGACTCGAAAATCTAGGAAATAACTGCCAATGATGAAAGTTTCATGTGAGCCAGTTGGAATAGGTGGGTGGCCACTGATATCCATTTGGATCAGATAAAGAATTAGAGGATAAAATAAAATAAAGATATTATAAGGAGGTGGTTACCCCTAATCTTGAAGATCAAAAGTATCTCTTTGTTTTGACTATCATTAAAAAGAGAATCAATATTGCCAAAATAAGAACTATTTCTCATGAGCTACACAATGATACTCGACACTGGAATCCCAAAAACACCATAGCATGAAAGAATATTTCACCTTTGTGACACCAAGAGGGTTGAATATGAAAAGAACTTTCTCATTGAGTTCTATGTGTATACCCAAATTAGATATCAATTTCAAAATATATATGTCATAACGCTAACCAACTTCCTAACATTCTAAGTCATCAAAACTATAGTTATCTTGGAATACTTCTAAAAATGGATAAGGAGATAAAAAGTTATAGTAGGATGTATGTATTTTAAGATCCTGATATATGTCAAGACAAGAATAAAATAAAAATAGTAAGTAATATTAATGTGCACGTGCTATAAATCACATGCCTTCATAATAATGTGTTTGCACGTTTGTTATTAAATTCTTTATGAGTACCAGGGTCCTTCACTTGGTAGGGGAAGGAAACTTGGGCCTTAGTCCATAGAGGTTTCTTATATGTATGAAGGACCCATACCAACACCTCAAACCACCACACTTGACCTCCCAATGGTATCCTTGACCTATGAATGGGGATATTAATGACATTGGGAAAACTTCAACACTAGGTATTATTCTTAGGGCCATGGACATCGTTCGTGGAGGAATCCCTATACTTAAGTCATAAAGGAAGATTATAAACATATAGGTGAATAACAATGACTCAAACTACCACATATGACACACTGAGGGGATATTTGTCTTCTAAGTAGGGATATGAGCATTGTTAGAATATTTTGAGCACTAGTTATGAGTCTCAATGTATTTGACATGGTCATGGGAGGAAATGTAGTGATTAGACCCTAAATTAATATTTTTGGAATACAAAGCTATGAAAAAAAATAAAAACCACCACACTATCCCTCTCAAGGTTCTCCCTTCCCTTGACTAGGGATATTGATGCCATCAATGGATCTTTGATACTAGGTACATGATTCTTTCAGCCCCAAACATATTTGGAGGAAACCCGGGACTTGCACCATAAAGGAATATTATAACCATCAAGGTTCAAGAAGGTACAAGTGGGGATATTGACAATATTATGAAGTCTTTAGAACTAGGTTTGGGTCTCAGGGTCTTAGATATGGTTGGGGGGGGGCAACCCAAGTATTAGGCCATAAATGAAGATTATAGGATTTAAGGCCCAATAAAAACACATGACCTCCGAAGGGGATATTTGGCCTCCAAGTGGAGTTGTGTGCACCATTACAATTTTTGAGCATGAGTTATGGGTCAAGGGTTCCTCAAAATGGTGTAAAAAAGAATCATATGCTTATGGTATTTAAGGAATAACTCATGCAGTCGAGGCCAAGAACAACACCTTGAATGCAGACATGATCATGGTTTTTGGAGAAGTAGGTATCAATTTGAAGACCTTGACCATGGGAAAATGATGAAACTTGTTCATTAGGCCTAAAAATTAGCTTACATGGCTCAAGAGCCATCAATGACTCCTCAAACCACCACAACTGATTTCTCTGTGGGATATTTTTCCTTTGAGTTGAAATATGAACACCATTATAAGGTTTTGAGAACCAAGTATCGTTTGTGGGGCATTAGACATGGTCAAGGGAGGAAAATTGAGCTATATGACTAAAAGTAAGCTTCTAGACATCAAACTCCAAGGACAACGACTTGAACCACCACACATAATGTCTTTAGAATATAATCTCTCTCTTAGTTTGGATATGGGAACCATTAGAAGGTTTGAGCTCTAGGTATGAGTCTAATTTCGTTGACGATGGTTGAGGGAGGAAAATTGTTCCTCAAGCCCTAAAGGTAGCTTCTAAGGTTGAAGGGACAAGAGCAAGGACTTGAACCACCTTGTGCAGTTCCCTGTAATCAATGCACACATGCCATTTTCCATTATTCTTTGGCATAATAACTAAAGGTAACACCCACTTACAGGTAGAAATAGGATAGAGAAAGTTTACATTAAGCATCTTTGGCTCAACTATATACCCAACTAGGCTTATTTACTCTAAGAAGGCAACTTTCGTATATGTGCATTTACATAAGTGTGGATATAAAGAATCCAACTTCCATAAATGCGTATTTACGAAAGTCAACTTCCATAAATGCACATTTATGCAAGGTGGCTCCTGTATATGAGTGCTTCTGTAAATATGAATTTATGGAAGTTGGATTTCATATATGCGCATATATGGAAGTGCACATATAGGGAAGTCGACTTCCATAAATGCACATTTACAGACGACAAATTTTGTATATGTGCATTTACGAAAGACGGCTTCCGTATATACATGCTTACGTAAACGCACATTTATAGAAGTTAGATTTGTTATATGCGCATATATGGAAGTCGGCTTCCATAAATGTGCATTTACAAAGGACAACTTCTACATATGCACATTTACGAGCTAGTTTCCATTTGCCTAACTTTGGTCCATGTGATTGAAAGGTGGATGTAGTGATTTCATTTGCTCAGGGTGTTGGTCACCCTTATGTTTTGGCCTCTAACTAGAAAGGTAATAATCCCTGCGTTGAGTGGTGGTATGTTACTTGTGATAGTAATGGTAACATTATTGTTTTGAATCCTACAGGGTTGCATTTGAATAGAACTATATCGCCTACATTAGCTAATATTACATCTTTGAGGACATTGGTTTTGAGTAATAATAATATAAAAAGGTCTCTACCTAGCTATCTCACCTTGTGATTTCCCCTTATTGGTGTGAAAAGAGACATAATGTTTGAGAATTTTGGAGATCCTTTGTTTCCTTGTTGTCTAGGAACAACACTAAGGATCTAGAGTATGCTAGGCTAGGATAGAGTATCCTAGGCTATGCCAAGCTAGGATAGGTTGGGCTAGAGAAGGCTAAGCTAGGGTAGGATAGAGTAGGATAAACTAGGCTAGGTTAGGCTAGGCTAGGCTAGCATAGAATAGAATAGAGTAGGCTAGGCTAGAGTAGGCTAGGCTAGAGTAAGCTAGGCCAAGCTAGGATATTCAAGAGTAGACTAAGTTAGGCTAGGCTAGGCTATAGTAGGATAGGATATGATAGGCTAAAGTAAGCTAGATTAGACTATAGTAGGCTTGATTAGAGTAAGAATAGACTAGGCTAGAGTCAATTAGAGTAGGCTAGGCTAAATTCAACTAAAGTGGGCTAAGCTAGTGTAGGCTAGTGTAGGGTAGGGTAGGGTAGAATAGGCCATCGAGATGAAAAAAAATTTGAAGAATTTGGACAGACGGAAGTCCATACCTATCAGGGATCTCCTGGATCCACTACAGGACAACTTTGGCCCATTTTATCATCTCTTCCTCCACCTTTCCTACTAGTTTTTCCAAGCACATAGGATTCTCATAAATATGTTTCGAGACATGGGGAGTGAAAACATTCAATATCTCCTCAGTGGAAAGATTGATGGGATGAGGATACCTTCTATATATTCATTCGAGCTGCTAATTTCTTCCCTTGAATATCATCATGACGATGGGAGAGGCAACCTACAATGGGTGGATAAACAACCTGCATATTTCGTTCTCTTCATGTCCTTTGGTAGCGTAAACTTTCTACTAGTAAAAAAAATTGCGTAGATCGCTCTCGGACTGGAAAGAAATGGGAAAAGGTGGTCAACTTCAGTATATGCTCATATACGAAAGTGGTCGACATCTGTATAAGCGCATATATAGAAGTGGTCAACTTCCGTATATGCACATATACAGAAGCTTTCCACTTTCGTATATGTGCATATATGGAAGTGGTCAACTTCCGTATATGAATGTATGCGGAAGTGGTCAGCTTCCTTTATGTGCATATATGGAAGCCAACCACTTTCGTATATGTGCATATACGAAAATGGTTGGCTTCCTTATATGTTCATATAGGAAAGTTGACCACTTTCGTATATGCACATATACAAAAATGGTCAGCCTTCATATATGCGCATATACAGAAGCCAACCACATTCATATATGCGCATATACCAAAGTGGTTAGCTTCTATATATGCACATATACGGAAGTGGTCAGCTTCCATATATGCGCATATACAGAAGTGGTTTGATTTTGTATATGCGCATAGATGGAAACTGACCATACACCGAGGCCAATTTGAAAATATGGAATTGGTCAACTTCTATATATGTGCATATACAGAAGTGGCTCGCTTCCGTATATGCGCATATACAGAAGTGAGACACTTCTGTATATGCGCATATTTGGAAGTTGACCACTTCCATATATGCACATATACAGAAGTGATTATCTTTCATATATGAGCATGTACCAAAGTTGGCCATATACTGAAGCCGACCACTTCTATATATGTGCATATATGGAAGTGGTCAACTTCCAAATATGCGCATATACAAAAGTGTCTCACTTTCGTATATGCACATATACGGAAGTGACAGGCTTTTGTATATGCACATATACGAAAGTCGACCACTTTCGCATATGGATTTAGTATATGTGCATATACGGAAGCTGACCACTTTCGTATATGCACATATATGGAAGTGGTAAGCTTCCACAAATGAGCATATAGGGAAGTGGTTGACTTTTGTATATGCACATATACAAAAACTGACCACTTCCATATATGTGCATATACAAAAGATGACCAATTACATATATGTGTATATACAAAAGTGAACAACTTTCATATAAGTGCATAACTCGACCACTTCCCTATATGCGCATATACAGAAGCCGACCACTTGCGTATATTCACATATATGAATATGGTCGGCTTTCGTATATGTGCATATATGAAATCTGACCATTTTTGTATATGCACATATATGGAAGTGGTTAGCTACCATATATGTGCATATACAAAAGTGGCCAACTTCTGTTTACACGCATATACGGAAGCTGACCATTTTCATATATGCGCATATATGGAAGACCACTTCCGTATATGCGCATATATGAAATTTGAACACTTTTGTATATTCGTATATACGGAAGTTGACCACTTCAGTATATGTGCATATACGGAAGACAACCAATTTTGTATAAAAACATATATGAAAATGGTCGACTTCCGTATATACACATATATGGAAGTTGACTACTTCCGTATATGTGCATATATGGAAGTTGACCGCTTTCGTATATGCACATATATGGAAGGGTTCAGATTCCGTATATGCGCATATACAAAAGTGGTTAACTTCCGTATATGTGCATATATGATGCATATACTAAATTTGACCACTTCTATATATGCGTGTATACGGAATCTGACCAATTTCGTATATGCGCATATATGAAAGTTGACCACTTTGGTATATGTCGACCATTTTTGTATATGCACATAGACGAAAGTCGACCACTTTCATATATGCGCATATACGAAAATGGTCAGCTTTCGTATATGCGCATATACAAAAGTTGACTTCTTCTGTATATGCAGTTATATGGAAGCTAACCACTTCTGTATAAGCACATATATGAAAGATGACCACTTCCGTATAAGCATGTATACGAAAATGGTCGACTTATGTATATGCACATATACTGAGGTTGACCACTTTTGTATATGCGCATATACGGAAGATGACCACTTCCGTATATGTGCATATATGGAAGTGGTCAACTTATGTATATGTGCATATATAGAAGTGGTCAACTTTTGTATATGTGCATATATGGCACATATATGAATGTTGACCACTTCTGTATATGCGCATATATGGAAGCTAACCACTTACATATATGCGCATATACGAAAGTTGACCACTTTTGTATATCCGCATATATGAAAATGGTCAGCTTTTGTATATGCACATATACAAAATCCGACCACATTCATATATGTGCATATACGCAAGTGGTCGGCTTTTGTATGTGTGTATATAGGGAAGTGGTCGACTTCTGTATATGCGCATATACGAAATTTGGTCACTTTTGTATATACAAATATACAAAGTTGGTCAGCTTTTGTATATGCACATATATGGAAGTGGTCGGTTTTCGTATATGTGCATATACAAAATTCGACCACTTTCGTATATGCTCATACGTGGAAGTTGGCCACTTCCGTATATGTGCATATACTGAAGTGGTTTCCTTTCGTATATGAGCATATATGAAACCCATATACGAAAGTGGTCGAATTTCGTATATGTGCATATACAAAATCCTGTCACTTCCATATATGCATATATATAGAAGTGGTCGACTTCGTTATATGCATATATACAGAAGCATGCCTCTTCTGTATATGCTCAATTCACATATACAGAAGTGGTCGGCTTCGGTATATGGATAGCTTCAGTATATGCACATATATGAAAGCGGGCCACTTCTGTATATGCGCATATACAGAAGCCGACGACTTTTGTATTTGCACGCTAACTTCGCTATGTGGCCGAATTTCATCTATGCGCATATACAGAAGCCGACCACTTCCATATATGCACATATATAGAATCCAACCACTTGTGTATATGCACATATATGAATGTGGTCGGCTTTCGTATATGTGCATATACAAAAGTGGTCAACTTTTGTAAATGCGCATATAAGAAAGCCAACCATTTTTGTATATGCACATATATGGAAGCGGTTGGCTTCTGTATATGCACATATATGGAAGCGATTGGCTTCCATATATGCACATACATAGGAAATATTTCCACTAGGTTCTGAATGAATGCATCTATTTTCTTGGGGGAAATGGGATAATGCCCTTGCGATGCTTTGTTGATTAACAAAATACTCTATGATAAAGGAAGAGAAGTTAAAGTCTTAGAAACTAACCTAAGATATTTCAATGACAAACACTTGCAAAGGTTAGGAGTGGGGCCTATGAATTTATTTGGGTGAAGAAAAACCTAATTAAAAGTGCATTCATCCCTGAAAGAACTTCAATGGAGGAAAAAAATATTAGGACCCAATTATTATTCAACCAAAGAACCTTGGACTCCAAAAATATCTCCATTGTGGTGTTGCTCGGTATTTTGTGTTCACCTAAGATAGCTCGACATTGTGCTTTTTATTTATTTGATGGTTAAACTATTTGTGTAAGCTATATTTTGATAATTACTTTCAACATGTTGCATTGATATATCAATGGCATGATTTATTATCATTTTGCAACCTTATGTGGCTGATTAGATCCTCCATGATATTGATGAATTCCATAATAAAGTAAGGTACAATGAATTCCAAAATAAAATAATCCTTCGATTCCTTCATCCTTATATTCCTTTTCCTTCTTCTAAGATGAGGGATCTTCCATATAAACAACATGGTCATGATGTTTCCTCTTTCCTTTCCCATGTGGACATTGAAAGGCATAATCTCCCAACTTCTCACAAGTGTAACATATGATTTTAAACACATCCTTCTTATGGTGTGGTCTTCGAGTTTTCATCGGACTAGAATATCTCCTTTCTTTCCTTTTCTTCACATGAGCGGAAAGAGCTTGGTTTTCTTCATAAATAGTCTTCTATGATTTGGATATCAATCTAGATTCTTCTTGGCTACAGTCTATCCACAACTTGTCAAATTTGGGAAATTTACTTCTTGCACAAATTCCTTGAACAAATGGGTCCCAATAAGATGGAAAAACATTAAGTGTAGTAGTCACAAGATTTGCATCATCCACCGAGTATCCAATATTTGCTAGCTGGTCCTTGATCTATGAAATTCTCATGAAGTAGTTGGAGATTGTTTCTGACTTGTTCATCATTACGTTTCTAAGTTGATGCCTTAGTGTCCACTGTCAACTTCCTGCTGGTATTCTTGCTTTCATATAGTATGGTTATGGAATCAAACATTTCCTTTGGTGTCTTCAATTCTGATACATTGGGTATCAAGTGATCCTTGATTGAATCTGTTAACATCCTCTTGGCCTTGATTTCATTCTTCTTGAAATTTGCCTTGGCGACTTCTTCTTCTGGTTCTGGGAGGACTTACTTGACATGATCCAACAACTCATTATCTTCTAGAATGAGAAGTAACCTATGCTTCCATGATATAAAGTTGTCTGATCCATCCATCCTATCCTCAACTCTCGTACTGGTAATCATTTTCGCTAGTAGAACACTAGATCTAAAAAATTGCAAAATTTCAAACTTCACCAAACTATGATATGGGTGTTGTAGTAAGTGCGCTAGGGTTAGGTGAGTTTCTTTGAAGTGGAATTGGTCCCAACTACTTGGAAAAAATTCTCAACGATCTTGAGAAAATTATTGTGCAACTACAAATCTCAAGATCTTTCCTTCCAGTTGTTAGATTGTCTTGAAGGTAACCAACTCTAAAACCATGTTAGATTTTCTTAATTTTCAGATCACTAGGATTACCAGTTTACATAGATCTTATTTTACATTAACAATCATATACCATGAAATCTAAATATGAGAAATATAAACAAGTATAATAAGACACAGAGAGTTATCCTGGGAAAACCCCAAACCCGAGGAAAAACCTGGGGTAGAGAAGTACATGGGTTTGACAGAAATAGGGGCCTAGTGGGGAAGTGTTCTAGGTTGAGAGGTTGGGATACAATGGTTGGAGGGACTCGTGGGAATGGTTCTAAGGCCTAGGGGTGGAAGGAGATAGGGGTATAGGCTTGGGCCCATTGGATAAGGTTCTTAAGAGCGTAGGTGCAAAATTGCATAATGGTAGTGGTAGGGGCCCAACTGTGGAGGATCCCAAGGGTGTCAGATGATTTGTTCCCTAAGGGAACAAGGTATGTGGCCCCATGGATGTAAGGGGAAAGGGTAAATGGTTCTAGGTGTTGGGTAGAGCTGGGGGGACCAAGTACAAAATGATCTAGGGTCCAAGAGATGGGTGAAAAGGGACTAGTTTTATGGGACTAGTTGGAAGAGGTAAAGGAGATTTTGGATCCACTAAAGAGGGATCCAAGGTTGGGGGGATAGGGTCTACTACATTGGGGGGAAAGGGTTGTGGCTCAGACTATGGTTACAGATGAGGGTCCAAGGGCTATGGTTATGGGCCAACAATGAATCTGGCCCAAACATAGGGTTAAATGGTTTGAATATGCCTAGGGGTAGGAATAGGTATCTAGGGAAGATAGAATAAAGGTTAAAGAATCATTTTTATTAAATATATATTAAATTTTACAATCTAAATTTTTTGTTATTGTAAATTATTGTTTTCTTAAAAAAATCTCAATATTTTCAATATTGAATCACACACACACACACACACATATTCAAAAGGTGAGGCATACCCTTAGGGAGGATCACAGATGAAGAAAAGGAATGAGAGGAGGTCGGAAAGAAAGCAGAAGAAGATGTAGAGGAAAGTACATATGTCGCTACTACATCTCCACAGTCAGGATTTGTAGAAGAGGAGGAAACAATAACAGATAGAAAAAGGATAAATAAAGAGAAATTCCACAAGAAGAAGATCAACATTGCTGAGAAAAGGAGGAATATTATAGAAGAAGATAAAGCCAAGGCTAAAGTTAACATAGCAGCAACAACAATTGCTCAAAAAGAAGTAAAACAAAAGGTAGCAACTGAAAAGGAGATAGAAGAAGCCGTAGAAGCAACATAAACAATAGAAAAATCAACCAAATAAGATATTGATAAAGAAACAGAAGAAGAATAGAGAAAAAAGAATGAAGAAACCAAGAATAGTGAGATAGTCTCAATGGCCACCGGTATCCTAGAGATATCAACAATAGGCGCCAACATTCATACACCATTCAATGGACTATGTTTGGGGCTTAATGCTCCATTTAGACTAAGAAAAGTACCTAACCTAAGGAAATTCACATACGACAAAGTGTTAAGAAGGATTGTACAAGAACAAGAGAAGAAGGTGACAATGACAGGAGAAAATCCAATCTGAATTCTCACATAGACCCCTATAACATGGAATTTCATAGAAGACTTGATTTCCACAACTTTAGTCGGCACTGCCTTCATGAACGCCACTAAAGATAACATTCAAAACTTATGCTATAAAAATCTAGAGAAAGAGGTCATGATCAGGTAGCTTGAGGAGAATCTTGAACAAATAAAGATCGATGAAGGCAGCATGCAAAGATTCAAGGAAAGTGCTAAGAAAGTTAGAACAGAGACGGAATAGGCTATTATACACATGGATGCACACTTGCACCTCTTCTAGCAAGAAGCTACCACCATCATAGATCAACACGGCAAGGTGAAAATAAAGCTCACAAAATTCAACATGATCTGAGAGGGAATTAATGACATCGACAGATGGATCACAGAAAATCTGGATGCACCAATTGAAATCTATTTTCACTTAGGCATAGAGAGAACGACAAACCTCTATTCCCTTGAGCACTACTAGTAGGTCAGGAAAAGGGAATATAAAGAGATAACCAATTCGATGGAAATATGTTCAAAACTGCACAAAGCTGCACATGAATTGGTCAAAGGGTGTCGACTTCCCCAATTAGAGGAGCTTGGAAAGAATCTCGTCATGGAGGAATTAGTGGATAAAATATAGGACAACATAAGCCATTGGCCAGAGATTACTGAGTCAACCACCAAAGTAACCACTAACTTAATAGAGTAGTACCTTATACAAACCACTAGAGTTCATACCATGATCTAGACATTCATGGCTACACTATCAAATGATATGTATATCCTCAATGACAACATAGCCATGCATATCTATGCACTAGAAGAGTTGGCTTACCATAGGATCATCTCCCTATACGATCAAATGGAAGTTTGGACCACATACATGAGAGACAAAATATTGTGAATAGGAAAAAATAGCAATTTGAAATTGTTGTTACCTAAATTCTATTGTATCTTTCGAAACCACCTCCAATTTTGTCATTACCTTGTAGACATGTCACCAAGCAAAGGGAAGGTGAACAATTTTGTAACATCTTCTTTATAAGGAACAAAACAAGTCACAAGGGAATTAGAAAAACTGTATAAATTTGGGAAGAGACCCTCTTTGAAGGAGTTGATCAAGCTTTGTATACACTCTATAACTCTTTTTGGAGAAAATACTTAGGGATTGAATATTGAGAAGCCCTCAGGGCCCATATTTTAAAGGGAGAAGAACTTTCGTGTGTTGCTATTTTTCTATGAACTATTTCATGTGGAATGTATGTTGTCCACATGGATTGTAAGGATATGTTTGTTTATAGACTAATCTAATTCAATCTATGTCTCTCTTGCAATCTTGTTACTTTTTCTTATATTTCATATGTCATGAGTATATGAATTGTAATGCATGCATCAAAATAGTTTATAATTTTCTGGTTATATATTTGTATTCATATGTTTTGAATTTTGCACCTCCATTACAACTATCTAGTTGGGGTCCCATTGAATTTTGGTTGTATTTACAACTCATTAGGTTACGATATCTTTCTCCTAGCTAGGATAGAATATGATAGATTATAAGTAGATTATGTTTCTTTTCATACATAGTCTTCATCTACATATTTACATTGCATTACCATCTATATTCACCATCATAATTAGTACTGGAAATTGGGCCAAAATCTAGATGGGTTTCCTAAACCAAATGGTGCATAGTCAACTTGGAACTGTGTACAAGGGAGTACCCCTTATTGTTGTTGGGAAATTCAGCCTCGTCAATAGGTCAATAAACAATGTCATCAAATCTTGTTTTGAAATGTTGATGTCTCTAACATGATTTTTATCTAGATTCGCCTATAATATTCAAACATTCTATCCTTGTAATTAGATATATGTGATAGTTGGACTTGGGCATTGGAAATTGAAGTGTCAATAAAATCTAGTGATGTGGCCAATGAAATTTCTGAGGGCTCTTTGGTATTTCTCAAATCTTGTATAAGGATTTTTAGTGACCTCAACTGGCTTGCATCAATTTCAATGTTTTCATTCACTTGTTCTAGATTGGGGTTTGGTCCGTCTTCATGCGATGATGGTGAGTTTGTATTTTCTCCAGGTGTAGACTACTTGCTATTTAAATAAACTTCATTTAAAGAGGGAAAAGTTAAATTTTATTTGTCTTTATAATTCCAAAAAATTATGAAATACAAAAAAAAATAAGTTTATAAAATTACCTAAAACTAGTGAAGTGATCATGTGAGCACACTCAAGTACAATGTCTCTTCAAGCTTCCCTTCAATCACTCAATTTACTCAATGATAGGTAAAACGAGTTGCATGGTCTCTTGGGTAACAATGGACCATCTATGAATTTTTTTCCAGATAAAATGTAACAAGAGCTTGTACATGCTTCTAAGCAGGCACATGTTCTTAAGAATGCACACACATTCTTGAAATTAGTGATTTGGCGCCAAGTTGGCAAGCTATGTGACAATTTGAGAGACATCAAGGCTACAAACTCGTGAACATGCATAGGTTTGGTTTCCAATAAAGTGAGCACGTTCATGTGTGCATGTTCGTGAGGATTCCATTGCCACTTTCTACCATCATAGCAAGCACTCTATATTTGATTAACATAATATTATTATTAGTTTCTATACGTATTATATTTTTTAAAACCTACATGTAAACATTTCCAATGCATTAACAACATCTCTATTATAATGGGCTGTATATACACTTGTTTACTCCTAACCCAAATTATACTAAAATGTAAACACATCATATCACTCTCAATGCAATAAAATTAAAAAGAAAAAAAAAATCAACTAAATTTATTTTTACTATAACATTAGCCATCTTAAATAAACCAAAAATCCTAAAATCAAAATTTTATAATACAATTTTTTTAATTAAACAAAATTATAACTTTTTACAAAATTCTTACTTAATTTAAACAAAATTTTCTAAAAAAATTTCACATTCATTTTCTTAAAAACAAATTCACATTTTTAAACACTTCTACTAAAATGTAAATACATCTTACTACTCTCATGCAATAAAATTAAAAAAAAAATCAGCTAAATTTATTAAATTAAAAAAAAAAAATTAACTAATTTTATTTTTTCTATAATATAAATCATCTTAAATAAACTAAAAATATTAAAATAAAATATTTATAATAAAATTTATTAATTAAACAAGATTATAACTTTTACATAATTCTTACTTAATTTAAACAAAAATTAAAAAAAAAAAATTCTCATTCATTTGAATAAAAACAAACTCATTTTTTTTTTTCCTATGGACACAATATTATTATTTCTTACAATTGTTATAGGTTTTAAAACGTATATATTCCTTTCATAAATACACATTATCTTTTATTTTTATTTATATATTTAATTAATATAACATTATTATTATTTATTTAAAAAATCTATCATTTTTTAGTTATTTATATATTTGATTAACATATCATTATTATCTTTTATTATAAGCATTATAATTTTTTAAACTTACAGGTAAACATTATATATATATATATAGTTATAGTTGATTAATACAATATTTTTTTAATGTATAATTAAGAGTCTTTATATTATTAATGAAAAAATATTATACAATTTTATTTTTATCCGTAATCCGTAAAAATTTGACTAATAGTTCTACTTTATGTCGATGAAACTTGGGATTGAGCATAGTCCAAATTGAACAAGTCCATGCCAGCCAACTTGTGTGTAATCCGGTTCAACTTGTGGTTGACCAGATTGACTTGGAGCTGCACATCGTCAAGGTACAAGAGAACTTCTTGGCGAGCTTCATGGTGGTCCAACAAAACCTTTCCCATCAGAGTCTTCAAATACTAGTAAACATCCATTGTTTTAAAACACTACAAGGTCCGCCCTCGGAAGGTGCCATTATCAGGAACCCATGAGTTGGTGGTCTCTCTAACCTTGTCATCAGTGACGAACCTCCTCAAGACGTGAACATGTGCCTCGACCGAGTCCATCTCTGTTTGAATTTTCGAAGGGGTGACAAAATGGTAGGTGTCATCCGAGATTTTGACCGCGTCCACTAGGCGGAAACCCGACTGGGTTCTGGGTCTACGCAAGGTGCCACCATGGCCTCAACGAGAGGATATTCTTCTTTCCATATCAAAGGAACAGGGAAAATAGAGCATGAGAAGCAAGAGAAAGGAGGTGGAGGAAGCACCCACTGCAAGGTGGAGGAGAGAAACCGTGGATGGAAGCGAGGGGAAACAAAGACGAACAACCAAGGAGAAGTAGCAATGAAACTAGAGAGGGGCGCGACTAACATAGCCACCCAAAGCCAGGAGCCATAAGTGGAGGATGTGCCCATAAATGACAAGGATATGGGTTGTATCCATCATTAAATAAAGTCACTCCGCCACCTTCCCATACCACATGCGAAGGAGAGGATGATCGAACATGTGAGGTGAGTACATGAGCATGAGGTGAATGTCAAGACAAAACCACTGAAGTGCCAAGAAAAGACAGGGGCAAGAAAGCTTAAACCGCATGGGGAGGTGATGTAAGTAATAGAGACGACTGACAATTGTTCGCAACATGAGGGGCCAAGTGGAGGGGAGTCGGGATGCATCCTTGACACCCCATGTGGAGGATTAATTTGATCCTTTCGACCTATATTTATCCTAATACACTGTAACTCTAGACTCTTGATACAAATCACACTAAACTGTAAATACACTTCATTATTCATATTATAATATTTTTTTTAATTATTCAATAAATAAATAAATTTAATTGCTTTGTATAATATAAATCGGAACTTTATAATAAAAATTTCTAATCAAATAAAATGGTACCTCTTTACATAATTCTTTATTAATTTAAATAAAAAAAATTCAATGTTTGTTTACATAATTTTTTATTAATTTAAAAAAAAAAAATCAATTTTTTTGTTCACTCCCTATAAACAAATTCATAACAAATTACCAACTACAACAAACTCATCACAGATTACCAACTACATAAACAAATTCATATTTATTAACTTGGAGTTATTAAATAGCTTTTGCCAAATTGGAACACTATTATACTATAGACAACATCATTTTTTCAAAAGTTCATATTTACTAGCAAAGCTGCTAAATGTGAATGTCGAAAGGCATATGGCTGGTAAGATCTGTAAAATGATAAAAATTTAACAGTAGAGTAAATTTCTAATTTCAATTAAGTTTGTTAATCATTTGAACGTGGTAATTAGATGGTCACACAGTAATTTCTTAATCATATTAAATTATCAATATGAGATCTAATTCATTGATTAGGAAGGACGACTAAGAATATACTAGCATCTTCAATTGATAACCATACAATTGAAATTTATGGTTAAAAGATCATTAAATGTTTCCATTTTCAATAGATGTACCCTTTTGGGATAATTAAATTAGAGTTATTAAATAGATTGTGACAAATTAAAACACTTTGGAACACTACCATACGAGACAGACCAGATCAATTTTTCAAGCTAAATAGTGGCAACTGAAATTATTGACCACTTTCGTAATTTCCAGAGATCTCATTAGCCACTGAAACTTCTCCAAAGCGAAGTTACATTACAAAATCATGTAATTAAGTTAATCTTGGTAAGGACGTAATTCTTTTGTATATATAGAGAACCTGAAGATTAGCTTTGTAACAAATGGTTCCTATTCTTCCGTCGGAGGAGAGGGGCGATTAGCAAATTAGATGACGTTAATGCTCCTCTTGACAGAACTGGAGAACTCGTTTATGTCTCCAACGTAGGCTTCCAATATATGCCCCTCATGATTTTGATACTTGATTCCCTCACCTCCCCATCAGCATCTGCATCACCCACTTGCAATTTCAGCATAACAATATGCTTCGTTTCAGCTATTTCTTTAACACCTTGAATCTCTTCATTCAACTAATCTCCGCCACTCATGGCGACCAATTTTAAAGGGGCACAACTTGCCCAACACAGGAAGAAATCTGGTCCATCTTGGAAGGCGAGAGCGAGGAGTGGAGATTATGCATGGGGAGAAGGAAATAGAGAGCCCCAATTCTAGCTCCTCGTCTGTTGAATGCTCTGAGATCCGATGTCCGGTTTGTACAGAGCTAGAATGATAGACGAAATGTTGGGGATTGTCAAGCATCAGATCTGTGGCTTTCATTGCTCTCTCGAATTACTGGGCGTTGTCATACAACGCTATGATCTTCACTACATTGGAGGGAACTTTGGAAGAAATGCATAAAATGTAATTTCTCATATTCCCAACTACATTCGTTAATCTACCTGTAGAAACATAAAGCCTGGAAGATAATATATTGGTATGGCTTGCTATTAGAGCGACGAGAGTAGGAGATGAGCAATGAAGAGACAAACTACTGTATCAGGAGGAGAGTCTTCCTGGTATTTGTGTGCACACCCATTTTCTTCGTTGTTTGATGAGGTCCTGTGCAGAATTGCGAATGGTGTTGTGTTTAAATTTTAAAGTTTGAATCCACCCATCTTTGGCGGTATTAATTCCCGCTATTTGAATTTTAAAACTTAAATCACCATGGATCGTACACGTACACATTTTCATAAGCGGAAGTACAATGCATCCCTTGAAAGTGGTGCTAACCGTGCCAGTGGCGCTAACGAAGATTGTTATCCCTGATTTCTAGGGATAACTAGGAGATCATGTCTCGAGGCCTACAGGTCCTAGACATGGAGTACCGAGAGCACAATTGACCTGAGCATGGCCCTGGAGGGCCCATGTTTCTTCTTCTTCATCAGACTTGTCCTGTCAGCAACAACAACATCCATCAGCTTCTTCCTGGACTTGTATCAGAGAAGACTCTTGCTCCATGAGGTACTTGGTCCAGGTATCATGGAATGTGTCATATTTGATCATTATAACCTTCAGATATATGCATCAAATTCCTTTTATTTCTGACAACTGCTTGGATCTTACATTAACCCACTTGACCATGGTTGGGGGCATTGACAGGGTACCCTAGCAAGCTTGTACCCATAGGTTTTGGTTAGCCACCAGGGGTGATTTTGAAGGGCCATCATCCACTCCCATCATATCATCACTCTTACATCTTATCTCCCACTCATCTATCACATTCCCCTAGTCCACAAATTAGGATGACCTGTTTGTGGGGTTACACCTTATCTCATGGGAAGAAGGGGCTAAAGGCCCAGGAGGTAAAATCCATAAAAAATAAAACCTAGAGATGCCTCGCCGAGGGATCCCCGAGAAGGTAATAAAAAGTCTCTCAACAAGAAACAAGAGGGACCTAAAGAAAAATGACAAAACAAGACCTAGCCAAGAGGATGGGGGGTCTAATCACGAGCCAACCCATTATGTTCATGGGTACCTAGCAGTATGACATTGCCATTATCTGGTTACCATGCCAGGTAAGTGACCTTTGGTTGCATGGCCAAGGGAAAGGAGGTCTCATCATGAGCCAGCCTTATCATCTCTGCAAAAGTACTTGTGGGTAACACCGTCAACTCTGGTCACCACGCCAAGGTGGTGTCCTCTAGTTAGACCTTGAAATAAATAAAATAAATAATAAATAAAAGAAAGAATAAATGCAAGTAAAGGGCTTGGAAAGAATTGCATCCATGACAGGTACAACTCACCTCCTACAAAGGCACCCACGAATAATATTCACCTCTGTCTTTCACTAGGTCTGGACATCCTTTGACCACACCACCTCGTGTTACATGGCTTGGATGATATCTTTTGGAAACTTTCCTTTTCTTATGGATGCTGGCCCAATAGGGCATTTTGTCTTTTTCTTCATCTTTGTATAGTAGGTTATTGTAATGTCTTTCAGCTATTAGATGATATGATTGGGGTTTTATGCATGCATTTGATAAAATTAATGATGAACTATGATTGACATTGTTATGATATTTAGGACTAATGAGCCCATAGAGGGTGAAGTTTTTGATGTGCAGGACTATGCCCGATGGACAAGTACCAAGTGGACCAATACACATGGGGATATGATTAGGTCGGAACTCCATGGGGCTCAAGAGACCATCAGATGGTTGCTAGGACCTCATCAGGGTCAGAGACATGACAGTGATTGGTCGAGCCTTTACACGAAAGAAGAAGAAGGAAATTTTCATCCAGGACGCCTAGGTTGAGCCCAACCCTACGGGGATGACCCATTGTAGGTGGAACGTGTGCCTCTGATGACCATGGACATCCTCTAGAGGCCCTTCGCATCACCTCCAATGCACGAAAGTTTTACTGGGTAGTTTGGCACGTGTGGTAGAGTTTGGAGGCCCAGAGAGGGCCAACGTTTGTCATCTAGTGCTATGATTTTCCCTAAAAAGGGCCAACGTCTCCCTCAAAGGGGCTAGACGTCTTGCTCATTGCTCATTAGGGTTTTATTTTAGCAGTTTAATGTAAAACAATATGATTTTTAGTTATTAGCCTTGTCATCTATTTTAATGACCTAATTTTAATTAAAGGTCATTGGCTGATATATATTGAGGATGTTTTCCCTCATTTAAAAAAAAAAAAACACAATTCACTCACACTTGTGAGGTCTGATTTTTGCATCCTCCCAGGGTATTTTTGTTGTCTAAGTGAGGCGCACTTACTATTGGAAGGATACTTTTGGCATCTTATGGCATTTCTCTCAAGGAAGGTTTACAACTAGGGTTTGCATATGCTTCTCTTCATGATATGTAAGTGATTTTCTTGCAAAACTTCTTAATTGAATGGTTGTAGGTGTAATTTCTTGCATTTTCTTTTTAAATTGCTAATTTGAAACCCTAGGTAACAAGCACACAAGTAGGTCATTGTTACATGTCCCCTTAGAGAGAGATTTTTCAGCCATTGAAGAAGAGGGATTGAGCCTAGCCTTTGATACACTCATCTTGCTTCTTCCTTTAAGCTAGAATTTAATATTATAGGTTGAAAAGGGGGTGACATCCTAGGACTAGGTTCTCTACACCTAGGGCCATCACTTTCTAGGGTTTGAAAGCCTTGTATTTACAACACTTTCTCTCACCTCATCCTGTAGTAAAATTATTCATTGATGCTAGCTGTTTTTCCAAGTTGACCTAATGAAGGAGGAAAGAGCATGAGGCCTTGCTTAAGCAACATCAGAGTGAGCCTCTTTCCCCTAGGGTTTTGATTCTAGGGCCCTGCCTTTGCAGCACTCTAGAACCCTTCCCTCTAGTATTTAAGTTATCATCCTTTCAAAACCTTGTGCCCTCTTCCTGCTTGACTCCATATACCCTAAGGCACTGATTTCTAACCTCCAACGTTGAAGTCTTAGTGTACAAAACCATTCTCAAAACTTTAAATTTTGAAACCCTAACTAACAAACAAACCTAATTAGGGTTGATGTCACAATTCGTTATCTCATCTGGACGTAGAAAAAGTTGATTATAAGCAATTAAATGATGATTTGAAGCATTTATTGAGAAAATTGTTGATCGGATACGTTGTAGGCTTGATCATCTTGATAGATATTGATGAATTGATGCTCTTTCATAGCTAATTGAAAAAATGTTGGCTTCATCTGTATCTATTCCTTTACAATTTCTTATTAAATGATAGTAGATAGCTATTGAAGTACTAACCATTTGAGTTATAGCTTGCATATATATATTGTATTGTTGTTGTCTTGTTCCGGGCAGGTGTTTTCAATTGGGCATACACTTCATTATTGGTTGTTTATCCGGACTATCTGACCTAGGTGGTAACCTGTGAGGAGAAAACTTTAACCTTGCTTTATACCTTAGCCTCTTCAAAACCCCAGGTTGTTGGGGACGTCTCCCCTCGGCTAACCTCCCTAAACAGAAAGAACCTCCCCATTGAGGTGACATTGGGTGGGGAAGGTTCCTGTTACGCCAGTTTGATCTCTATCTTTTAGCCTTTGACCTAAACTACAAACTCTGCGATAACATTTTGGCGCCGTTGTCCGGAAACACTGACTCAATTTTGCTCAACAACAAATCTTTTGGTAAGCCTTGCCTCAAAGAACTTTTCCTACAAGCTTACCTGGCCACTCCACTAGGATTTTATTTCCCTTTTCTTTGGTAGTTTCAGGAAGACTATCTGGCGACTCCACTAATATTTCTTACGGTGCCACATTACTTTCTGTGATATTTTCAAGTTATGGGATCATGGCACACTGGGAACAAATGTATCCGAGTATTGATTTCAGAAGTTTTCAAGGATACTCAAGTTACTTTGATACAAAATGGCTAAACAACTCTCCAACGTTTTTGGGCCTCCCAGCTCCTCACATAGTATGTTTTTTGGAGTATTTGAGCGAGCTAAAGTTGGGAGGAGAGGATGATCTTATAAAATTATTTTTTCTCACCTTGCCACCCTACTTACAAATCATTTTAATAGTTGTTGCAAGGACAGGGGTATATCATCTTTCATACACCTCATCAGTAGGTTTATAGACCTTACTAAGCCATATTGCCAAATGTATTAAGATGTCCTTCCAAACCTCATGGTAACCTTAGACCACAAAGGATTCACCACTAAGATTGTGGAAGATCTCAGGAGAACATATCATGATCAATACTAAGAATCCTCTGATATAAGAGACAAGGTTTATGGAGACCATTGTCAACCCCTTGAAGAGGAGCAAGACCTCTCCCATAATCCAATAGAATGCAACAAAGATATGACTAGAGACATGAATTATGAGGATGAAGAACCAATAACTGCTCCTAGTCTGATGAAGCTCTCCAAGATCCTATCCCTCCTGCACAAGATGATGAGAATGAGGTAAGTCATTTTCCTTTCCAATCTTTTGATGATACCTTGTTCTATGACTCAGGGAGTGAAGAAGAAATGGAACCCTTGGACAAGCTAGATCCTTTGTGTCTCAAGACTGAAGATGTAGAGGCAGATCTTCCACTTGATAAAGTTACCCAAATACTTGAAACTCTTGCACATGAAGGATTAAGTGAGGTAAATTATTCCCCCTTCCAAGTTTTTAGTGGTTCTTTACCTTATGATGCAGATAGTACATAAGTATTGGATGTTTTTACTCCATGTTATGATACTGATACTGACATAACTGATTTTGACGAGTTCATACATGTTGGGAGATGTCGGTGGGATGCGGTTAGTTATGATGTGGATCCCATCTATGATATAAAGAGTCATCTCCAAGTGTTTCCTTTGCAATTATCACAGCTAGCTCTTGACCAGTGGCAACAGGGAGATGAGATTTTTGCTAGCTCTTCACAAACACCCAAGGTTGAGTGAGTACAGTATTTTCCTGATGATTTTTGGTCTTACCTTGAGGCCTTCGATGAGTACTCCTCCGAGAACTTAGATTTACCCTATGAAGATGACTTTCAACCGCCACTATTCTTGGATTTTCATAGGAGTAAAAACATTGTTTGCCTGAAGAAGGATTCTCATGACCTTTCTCTCCAGCTACATGTTATTACTTTGTTGTGCTTTTCCATTAAAGCTGTAGTTGGGAAGTATACTTTTAACATCAAGTTTCCTCTTAGGAAAATCCTAGAATCCAAGGAGTGGTTGGGTACTGCAAGTTTGAGTCAATTATCCCAGTTTCCCTTGATAGCTTGCCAATCTTCTGTTAGACCTCTGTCAATCCCTTCCTTGACTTCAGAGGATGAGGATGTCCTAGGTAGCCAATTTGCAGGCCCTTTGAGTCAGTTTTTTGAGCCTTGCAGTTTTCATGACCCTTTCTTGAAGTGGATTGAATACTTTTCTCAGAAATGGACTTGGCATGATTTTATCCCTCCCACCCACCTCCATTAGTTAGACTTTGAGATTCCTGATGATATGATATATATTCTAACCCATGACATTTTTGTGCTTGATTTATCACTGTTTTGGTTTATGATAAATCACAAAGGCAGGTATCGAGGAACGAAGTTGGATTGGCTCCACTGTTTGTTTGACTACACCAACATCGAGCCAATAGGTATGTACACGTAACTATTTCACTCTATATCTACACTTATGATTGCTTTATATACATATATATATTATGGGGTGGCAATACCATCCCACCTTATTACTAATCCTATTTCTGAGTATGATCAGGTCTGCAGGTTATGCCAGAGATGCTGAGGTTCTCATGCGCTCTACGGTGAGCACATGTCCCCGAGTTGGAGCCAGATGTTATCCC
>SNQJ01S0142279.1:2086-14412 GCA_010110895.2 Picea sitchensis
CGAAAGACCAATAAAGCGCGCAGAGAAAAGGAGGCGGCCTCCAACATTTCTTTAGGTTCTCAGAAAAAGATGGATCCCTACATTGAGGGGAAAGCTTCATCCCCCTCGGTTTAATGCTTTGCTTCTGTATTCTACTATGCTCACAATTTGTGAGAATTTACTCATGTATGCAAATTTTGTCATTTTCTCGAATTAGCTCAATAAGCAGATGGGATTGGTTTCCCAAGACACTCACAAGAAGGTTGGCAGCACTGTTAGAGGTCACCAACTTCTTCAGATATGTAACTTTCTTATTCTGGCTTGCTAGAAAGCCGATTAATGCAACATAACCGTTCTTGTCAAAAAAAAAAACATTGACACATTGACCTGTAAAATAAATCACTTTTTACACCAAGAGGCACTTCTATAACATAGTATGGAGGAGAAGTGTAACTAAAATAATGTTGATGTGGCATAGGTCGGTGAAATATAATAGTTAAAAAAAACATGAACAAAAAGTACATGTGAAGTAGGATTTGTTAAATGCTCATGTTGATCCAGGTGTTTATTGGTGGCCACCCACCTATTCCACTGGCTCAAAACACACTTTTCCACCTTGGCAGTTTCTCTACGGTTTTTCGGGTCCTCAACTTCTGGGGTCGTTGTGAGGCCCTAAATGACGTTTTTTGACGTTGCAAGGCCTAAACAATTTTTTGTCTGGTCGAAATGTGTAATCCTCAAATATATCTTTCAACGACCTATCATGTGCCCCAAATGGAGATCGTATGTAAACGTTATTCCCTCGGGAAGTAGACGTGTCAACCACCCCCATTGGGGCGCACAAACATTTTGGTGTTTCATCTCTCGGGGTTAGGGTTTTGGATGTTTAGGGTTTTCTCATTTATGCTTTATGTTAAAAAGGCCTTTGGAGCCTCATTGTACACATATTATTGCGAATGAGCGTAGTCGTCACACATCTGGTCAAAGACAAGCTGCCACCATTCTAGCGAGTTCATTTCACTCTGTATTTTTACAGTTCCTGTACATTTTGTTCATTAATAGAAATTGTGTATTATTGTATTTCTATGTTTCTTGCATATCTCTGTGTATTTCCTTTTTATATCTCTGCCTTCATTTCGTTCTCAGCAAAATCTAGATCACATGTGGATGATACATTTTTAATGGATACGCCGTGAAACCTCTCTGAAAGGTGTAGAAAAATATTTAAAGCTTTAAGTTTGATTCACAAATTAAAGAAATTCCTCGTAGGTTATGTGTGTTCTTGGTTTCCCATGTATTGCACAGTTTAAGCGCTTGGGATAGCACACAAATTTGAGCTTTCATCATCACTTGCAACATATTCTTAAAAAAAGGATAGAAGCCATATTCTCATGAAGGATTCACTGAAACAACATATTGATTTGGAGATAAGATGGCCAATGCCTTTTATTCATGCTTGCCTCTACACACCGATTCATAACTTAGAGTTGTTTTATGTTTGGATGATTGAAGCTAACCGGAGCTTTGAATTCGCCCCACACACTTCCAATATCCTAGGCCATAAGAGGTGGTTTATATCTTATAATTGCTTGATACTTATATTTGATGTTAGATATAATTTGTTTTCTTGTGACTTTAAAAAAAAAATTGGCCCAACAAAAGAAATTCCTTTTCTTTGCTATGCAAAAAAAATTCTCTTCTTGGTAGAATATTTGTAGGGTCCATAATTTTTCTAAGAAAAATAATGTTTTTTACTACTTTACAAATTGTTTGCATAACAAAATACACCAATAAAACATGCCTAAACTTCTTTTGGAGTGTTCACAAATGTAGCCATATTTTGCAAGCAAAGATTGAGATTCCATTGCTTTGTTTCAATTGGATTGTCTTTCTTTGTCTTTCAATCTCCTGTGAACAACATGACACTAAAGGAGAGAGAATGGTTCCTTCTTAGAACTCTTGTATATGAAGGGTCCCTCTCACCTTCATCTCCCCTTTTCCTATTGCAATCTTTGTCTCCTCTTCGTAGGTGTGGTCAGGTTTTTTTGAAGGGGTGTCCTTTTCAATGGACTCACCTTTCCAACCTTAGTTCTGTGTCTAAAAGGTTCCATCCAACAAGAACATAAGATATGCTATTGTAAAGGTAATTCATTTATGGATTTTGCCTTAAAAAAAAAAGAAATTATGTAAATTATCCAATCTTTATCTAAAAAATTATCTAGCATTATGACTCACTATGAAAACTTACATTCTTAAAAACTATATAAATTACTAAAAAATAAATCCAATTTTTTTAATAATTTTTAATTTTTTTATCATGGTATCAAAAATTCTTTTAAATATATATATATATATATAACTTTTAACAAAATATTTGAGCTACTTTATTGTATAAAAAATCTAAACCCACAACCTGTAATCACCAAGTTCGATGTTAAAAGCAAGTTTTGAATCACATGCCTCATGTAAAAGGGCAAAATATTAATATTATAAATAAGTGGTTGTGTGAAGGAGGCATTTGAATTTTTGGCGATTACATATCTCAGGAATAGTCTTATAACTGTCGGGAGTTTTCTTAAAACTCATAATGTTTTCCACTCTATAAAGACAAGATTTCAACACACAAAGAAGGTTCATGATCTAGACAACACCTCTACAGGATGTTTTGATGGAGCAATGCAAATGAATGACTTTCAGAGTGAAGCTAGAGGGTTGATCAAAATCTCGAAAAATACTTTCTATAAATGGATTTTCAACTGTGGCCTAGGCACCAACACCAGGGCATAATTATTGGGCGGTTAAGCCATGCTATTTTTGGCTTCCAGACTTCACATTGAAGCCCTACAGATTCTCGGGGATTCCAGAATAATTATTGTTTGGCTAAGCAACATAGGTGACCTACAAGTTATCTCCCTCTTGGCTTGGAAAGACATAATTAGATTACTTCAACTCACTTTTAAAAAACTCAGCTACAAACACATATATAGAGAGAATAACAAATCAGTTGATCAATTATCAAAGGCATCTCTTACAAAAAAAATGGGCATCATATCTTATAGTCTCTGGATAGATGGGCATGAGGGGCCTCCCCTGTTTCTTACTCTTTACTAAGAACAACTTCTCTTACCTGCAACAGACTTTTTATGTTCTTGAAAGTTTGAAGTTATCCGTCAGGTCTTCGATTTTCATTATATTAAATTCTACTTGTATGTTTTTACTTTAGTCACCTAACCATTTTTCAAGTCTCACGCCATTTCCCCTTTGCTGGTCGAGAGACCACTATAGGAGAAAGCTATTTCACTTATATTAGTTGCCTCTTCACTTGAGTTTTGTAATCATTCCAAGTTGAGAACATATTATATATCAATATAATAGAGAAATTTCAAAATGGTTGTCGGGATTTTATGTTGAGGTTGAATGTTTTTATTTAATATTATTTTAATAATAGTTTTATCATTGTTGAAATTCAATGTAGATTTTAGATGGTTTTATTTAATTTGAATACTTAGTTCATAATTTTTAAAATTCACAAGTTGAGCTTAGTGATTTTGTTCTTATCAAGTGGTATTTTATTTAAAAATTAATATATAATTAATAAATAAAATATTATTAATTATATTAAAATTTTGGTAGATAAATAATATTATTTATGTTAAATCTATAAGCTAAAAAAAACAATTTTTTTTTAGTAAGATTGTATAAAAAATCTTCAAAAAGCAAAAATTACAGTATCAACGTTTTGTTCCAGACTGTAAACATTGAACTGTTCCAAGAGGAAACCAGTTCAGCCAGTCGAACAGGTCAAGTACCCAAGTCTTAAATTACCAGTCATAATAGTAACAACGTCTAAAAACAAAAATTACATCCCCCTATGGGTGACCGGATTGACCTTTCTTCTAACATTGACATAAGTTGAAACATACAAAATATGGCTATCNATTTTATGTTGAGGTTGAATGTTTTTATTTAATATTATTTTAATAATAGTTTTATCATTGTTGAAATTCAATGTAGATTTTAGATGGTTTTATTTAATTTGAATACTTAGTTCATAATTTTTAAAATTCACAAGTTGAGCTTAGTGATTTTGTTCTTATCAAGTGGTATTTTATTTAAAAATTAATATATAATTAATAAATAAAATATTATTAATTATATTAAAATTTTGGTAGATAAATAATATTATTTATGTTAAATCTATAAGCTAAAAAAAACAATTTTTTTTTAGTAAGATTGTATAAAAAATCTTCAAAAAGCAAAAATTACAGTATCAACGTTTTGTTCCAGACTGTAAACATTGAACTGTTCCAAGAGGAAACCAGTTCAGCCAGTCGAACAGGTCAAGTACCCAAGTCTTAAATTACCAGTCATAATAGTAACAACGTCTAAAAACAAAAATTACATCCCCCTATGGGTGACCGGATTGACCTTTCTTCTAACATTGACATAAGTTGAAACATACAAAATATGGCTATCGGGCCTATGTGGAAAAATAAAAGTTAAACAACCCGCTAACCATGCATAGAGACATTTGTGCAAATCAAGTGGTAGGCTTGTAGTGTGGCCACGCGTCTAGGGAGGTGGCGTTGGGCATTGGGTCCCCGATTGGTGTTGCTTCCTCCTCGACTGGTGTCGCTTCTTCCTCCGTAGTCCTGTGTGGAGATGGTACCAGAATCAGTGGCTCAAACTCGGGTGCATTTGCTTCTCCAAATGTGGTGTGGCACACTCCCTACAATGCTGAGAGCATTTGCAGGAACTGCGTTGCCTTCCCATCCAAGATATCCATCCAAAAACGTAAGTCATCTAGGTCTTGTCGTAACTCAAAGACCAGGCCTTGTAGAATTGCAAGGCCTTCTTGCAATTTAGAGCCTGATGCAGAGTCGGCGCAGGAGTGAGGCCCTTGTGGTCCATGACTGACTTCATATCCTTCACCCTATGTTTGGGCCCAGTGTGGTCGGGCTGGGGGCGAATAGGTTAGCACGTTCACAGGCAAATTAGGAGGAACAACTGGAATTGGCTGCGAAGTGGAGGCCAAATATGAGAGTGGCCCTAGGTTGAACCCCAAAGAATTTTTGGAGAGATCAAACCATTCTAGCCTACATGCAAAAGGCGAGGAGAGGGGCGGGAGGTTGCTGAGGCTATGGCTAGATTGCGTCGAAGAGGATGACGAGGAGGGTGAAGAGGGTGAAGAGCTATGGGAGGGTGCAGGCGGAGGACATATAGCCTAGTGCGGTAGACTGGGCTGTTATGCTGAGCCGCGTTTGGATTTCCCCCTTTGTCTCGGCATGTCTAAGACACTATGAAGGCTAATAAACACGGGAGGGAAGGAGAGGTACCGAAGGAACAACTGGGGGGAACACAGTCCGCTGGAGGACTCGACCAAGGAAGAATGGAGTTGCAAATACACCAGGTACAATTCATAATGTCGAAATCGTTGGTGGAGGAATACACACATGCGCAAAGTAAATTATGTTCCATAGCTATGATCCATCGAAGGGACAGATAGCCAGAGCAGGGTGCACTGAGATTAATGGCGCCCTAGTTAACGCGAGGTTGATTTAAATGCATGACAATGGCGGGAGGGGGAGGCACGCGCCTGTCACGTGGTTGGAGCCATGGTGGTCATCGCCTATCCGATCCTCTTGACACATGTTCTCCAATAACACCCCATCCAAGAGCTAAAAAAATCAATATTGAAAACAATATTATATCCTAATAAAACATTTTTTTATTATTATATTTGATTTTTTTATTATCAATTATTTAATAATAATAATAATAATAATAATAATTTAGTTTCAAGGTTATCCTCAAGTTCAAACTGTAATTTAGTATTTTATTTTATTAGGCCCACTCAATGTATGTAGGTAAAGGTGTATATATTTTTTTTTAATTTAATTTAATTTTTGGTGTTATTCTAACAATAACAAGAATAGATTATATAGAGCTAATTAACAATTGTCTTATTAAAAGTAAACATGTCACAAAGTGAGATTTGAATTCAGGAGGGGAGTGTAACAACTTTTTCTCACAACCACTTGAGCTACACCCAAAAGACTGTAATTTGTAATAGCTTATAGTGCATCGTGTTTACATATGATTTTTTAATTTTCCCTCAACTCTCATAGATGGACCACTTAAGTGCATCTTGCTTGCATTTACAACTGAATGGAGTAAGCTAAACATGTAATAATAGACCCCATTTCCAATGATAAATTTAAGTTGAATTTGACCAATTATTGAGTAATGGGTAGAGTTCCATCAGGATCCAAGTTCGTTGTATGTTAGAACTTTACTTAAGGGTTTTTCCCATTCTAAAGCTACCTAGAGGTTCGAAAAAAGTTCGAAAAATCTTCTTGAATCAATGAATTTGCGAATTTTGGCAAGAGAATGGAAGATTCATAGGTATGGTTAAGTTTTTCTTGAGAGATGTCCTCTCAAATGAACTCCTAGCCTTTCAAACCTTGCTTCTCTATGTAAAAGGTTACATCCCACTATAACATAAGATATGTTATTTTGAAGTTAATTCACTTATGGACTTTGTCAAAAAAAAAAAAAAAAAGAGTAAAGAAAGAGGAGCGAGGTAAGGATAAATTCATTTTTTTAATAATTTTTTATTATAATATAAAATTTTATTTTAATTTTTTTTTTTTTTCGTTAATTCAATAGGATTATTTTATTCATATATATTTATCTACTTACTTTATTATGTAGAAATTTTAAACTCACAACCTGTAATGTATTATATCACGAAGTTCGATGTTAAAAGCACGTTTTGAACCACATGCTTTATAATTATCCATTTTCGAGTTTCATGTAATTATAAAAGGGACTTCCTTGACAACATTAGATACATTGACATTGTAGTAAAAACTTAAAAGTAAAAGCACAAATATCAAAAGTTTGGTTGGGATTAACTTGGGTTAATAGTTAAAAACTCTTATCATGGTAACTCAATTTAACAGATATTATAATTTTTTTATTTTTTTTTTGACCATGGGAAGCAACCTCCCAAGAGTATATTCAACAGCCCGCAAGCCAGATATTATAATTTTGTTAACATAAATATTATAATTCGGCATGGACACATCAAATGTCGGACTCAAATGTGGTGAGCGAGGATAGGATAGGTGCAAGACATTCAAATCTTCAACATGTTCACCTCAACGAGGGGTGAACGTGCAGGACGTTCAAATAGGTGTCAATGCATCAGACAAACAAAGGATACTTGGGAATAAAATAGCTAAAGAAATAATCCAACGATTATGATGATTCAAGAATCAAAATGTGACAGGGACACCTTCATCCTAATAGCTGAAAAGATTTGGAGGGGCTGTGAGGTAGCATCAACAAGCTCTAAAGGGTTCTAAGGGGACTTGGCCATACTATGGAACCCTAGTCAGGGGATACTAGAGGACATCTTGGAAACTAGTTGATTAATCACATCAAGCTATAAATAAATTGATATTATAGATTCAGGTTTCATCACAAATGTCTACATTTTAAATAGTTTCACAAAAAATTTATAAACTCATTATGGGTTTGAGTTTCAGAAAATGAAGGTAAGCACTATATTATGGCGGGGGATTTCAACATGTTCACTTCCCTAAAGCCAATTCCCACCACATGCAAGATATAAACAAATCCTTCCAAGATGCCATCACAAACATCAAAATGGTGGACATGAGAATGAACTATGAATGCTACATATAACAAGCAGGGGGAGCTCAGTTAGATTAGATAGATTCCTAGTGACTAAATTACTAGTTAGGCTAGATAGATTCCTTGTGACTAAATTGCTTCTAAGATAAGGAGGAACCATGGAAGTAGAGATCCTATTATATGTGGGGTTAGACCGTTGGCCCATTAGCCTTTTTTGGGCTATCACGTGTTACTCAAGACCCCAAACCCTTTTTTGGGCTTCAAAAAGTTTTGGTTATCCTATCTAGACTTCTAGCAAAGTATCAAACCCTGGTGGGAGGAGGAGGGTTTCAAAGGTGAGGTGTACGGTCTCTTCATTAAACAATTAAGGGATGTCCGTAAGTGAATATTAATTAGCTCTCTCTCTCAAAAAAGGACATGCCATGCACAAGTTTTTAAAATCACTTTTTCACCTTTTAAGTGACATAAATAGTTATAAATGTGGAGTATAGGAAGTTATAGTTATAAGCATTATTTTCATTTTATATGATTGGAGAGTGATAAGGAGATTTATTTAATAATTAAAATGATGCTTACTAAATAGTAATATTTATACTCAAAAGGAAAGCATGGGTTTTTTACTCAAAAGGAAAGCATGGTTTAAAGGTTGTGAAAATTTTGAAGAAAGTATGGGATTGGAAGTTTGAAGAAAATATAATTGAGGGTTTCAATGCTTGTAACTATTGGAAGTTTAATTTGTAAAAGGGGTTATAAGTATTTATAGAAGAAGTTTAGTTGTAGATTTCATGTACATCATTTTCAATAAAAATATTATTTTTTGTTTTGTGTCTTCGATTTATCTAAAATCTGAATAAGGGGATTTTAGGTACACCTTGTGTTGTGTGTGATGGTAAGCTTTTCATGGAAGCTTTATGTTATTTTATGTCCAATGTTGACATAATCATATTTGCAATTCATCATTTAACACAACAAACATGAAGTTCAAGCCCAAATTCATGTCATTCAAGCTGTTAGCGATATTTCTTGTAAGGGGGTCAGAATGTAAAGAATGGGTTAAAAACCCACTTATCCTAAGTACGGGATGCAAATGCGTCCATGTTTAAATGAGAATCGGATCTGGACGGCAGGCATCCGCGCGGCCGGATCAACGACGCAAATGGGATTCCGGAGCCCCCCCGCCTTTCTACCTTTAAGCGGAGGGGGGGGGTCCGGAATCCGGGGCGCACCTCTTCAACGACCAAGATCAAAGCGCCCGGATCAACGACGCGCGAGACGATTCCGGACCCCCCCCGCCTTTCTACCTTTAAGCGGAGGGGGGGGGTCCGGAATCGAAGGTGCATCTCTCCGACAGCTACAGTTCAAGCACCCGGATCAACGGCGCACAGGCAACCTGGACACCCTCTGTCATCCAGCGATTAACTAATGTGGGCCCTCTTCCCGTCATGTCAGCTTGTGGACCATCCTCGCTCTTTCCACCTGTCCTCCTCTTGATCGTGCGATGAGGCTCACCCTCTCTAGCCCTTCCTCATTCTCTGGCAACCGCTCACTTCTTCCCCATCTCATCGTCCACTCACCACCCGCCACGTGTCCAACTCCCTCCGTTTAGTGTCCTTCACCACTTGTCATCCCCTGCCGCCTCTCTCACTCCTCATCGCTTCTTACTCCACTCCCCGCCGTCTTGTGCCCCATCTTCCGCGCTGGCCTCCACGCCTATTCTTCAAGCCATTCAATTATTCCAGGTGGCAGCGCGGGAGGCCCTCCAAGTTGCAGAAGTGTCGAGTTGGTCGGGCCATCCTCAATCTCGATGAAGCAGTTATTGAAGCGGTTGGTGGTGGTTAGACATCGCCTCCGCCATAATGGGAAAGCACGGCAATGAATTAAAGGCACGTCGATTCGTCGTTGGAACTGTCAAGAGTTAGATTGCGTCTGACATAAGTTGCACGATCTTTTAGATGTTGACTGTCAGAAGCCATGCAGACGCAAAGCTTTCAATGCAGTGTCTTGATTCCGCTGTTGTTTTTGTTCTGAGTATATGAAGGCGTATTCGCCATTTTTGTATCTATCGATGGTTGAGCTGAGCTCCCGGTTGTAAAGTTTTAATGAAGCATTGTTATTCTGGTTATGCATGATCTTTGGGGACTTCTTGCCTTATGAATGTCATCTTCTTTTACGTCTTTGTTTACACTGTATTAGAACAACTCAGAATTGGAGGATCCAGTCGAGTTGTAGCTGTTATAGGATGATGTTGTAATGGATCACTATAATAGTTACGTTGTCTCTAATCTGTCCTTTTGATTTTCCCAGCGCTGAGAGACTTGGAATTGGAGGATCCAGTCAAGTCCCCATTCAGTTTCTTGAGACCCTGAACCAAGAGGATCTTGCATTCAGAGTCTTTCTTCTACATGCTGCTGAAAGCCTGTTGCCCAAAGTAGTCTGTCCATCCTCCTTGCTAAGTCTTCCATCTGTTTCATCTTTTTAATCAACCCACTGGCTAAAGTTAGATCAAGACCTCCTTTGTTTCTTACATACCAGACCCAGTCCTTGAGTTAGAATGATATCTCCTCGAGTCTTTATCTCCATTTGATCATCCATTTAAAAACAATCGTGACATTAAACTGATGGGTGTCGGGCTCTGCTCCTGCAAGCAATCCAGGAGTGACTTCTGACGCTAACATTTCTGGCGCCGTTGTCGGGGACGAAGTTGAATATTTTCCCCGAGATTGAACGACAAAGATCAACTGATTCTGAAGGTGCATCAGATATCAGAACTTGAAGATTGCTACTGTGCACCTGGCGACTCCATTATGACGATTCCACTAAGGAGAACCTGCTCTATCAATTGTGGCTTCGAGAGGCAGACACACGAGGTCTAATCCACACTTGCCTTTAGCTACACCAGAAGCTGATTCAGAGGCAGTGCGCAGAAAGGGAAAGAACTCTGCAAAAGAAGTTTCCATCGCCGAAACAGGTAATACACCGTCCCCTTCTGTGAGAACTCCTTTTTCTTATTCTCAGCTTCCTAGTCGTCCCTCCTCTGAGGTTTCCCGTTTACTGAATTTTGGGAGTGTTCCTGCTGAGTTTTCTCCTCCTGGTCTGGTATCAGAAAGAGAGATCCTTGTCACTCCCCCCTCCCTGGAAGTTGTGCCTCAACACAGACCTCAAGCCTCTGAAGGTTTCACCACCCCTCGTTTTATTGCTACTACTGCACACAGAGAAGCATCTGCACATTCAGGTCCCTTAGCTCTCTCTCTGTTTTCTCCGTTGTCTCCTCCAAGAATCTCTTTTCCGACATCTCCCGTCCACACTCCTTCTCCTCTGAGTTCTCCTCTACCTAATATTCCTATGGCTAGTGCTAATCCCCCTCTGAATAGAATGGATGCCATAGTTGCTGCTAGATATGCTCCTTTGATCCTACCCCATCCTATGAATCCCCTCCCCGCTGGAGATTATTTGAAATACATGCCCAAGTTCACGAGGGAAGGAGACATAACTGCTGAAGAGCACCTAGCTTCTTTTTACAGTTATGCAGACAACTTGAATATCGAGAATGAAGATGTCTGGATGAGAGTTTTCGTCCAGAGCCTCGATGGAGAGGTAAGAAGATGGTTCATAGGATTGGCCCCTGGGTCTATTGCTGGCATTGAAGCCTTGGATAACGTTTTCCTGAGGGAGTGGGGAGACATAAAATATTTCATGTATTACATGACAGAGTTTGGGTCTCTGAGGAAAATGGAAGGAGAGTCTGCTCTGACTTCTCCAAAAGATTTAATAAGATGTACAATAAGATCTATGTAGAGATAACGCCCTCAGAAGCCTCTGCCCAAATTTCATATGCTGGTGCATTTGATCCTGATTTATGCCTGCTATTGAGGGAAAGAAGAGATACCTCCTTAGCTCAAATGCAAGACGCTGCCGTAGAAGTGGAATCCAACATATTGGCAGCTGACAGACTGAGGAACAAAGCTGACACAGACATAAGTAAGGGAAGATCTGAAGCCTCAACTTCTGGCCCATCGTTGCCCCACCCTCAAGTGAATGAACTGACCAAGGTAATGAAGTTTATGACCGAAGAGGTGGAGAGGTTGAAGGTAGAAAGGAAACAAACGTATAAAGGCCCTCAGAACACCGAAAATAAAGGAGGTTTCAGGAGGCCAAATAATATGGCTCCCCCAACTATGCACAAAGAAAGGGGAAGAGACAGAGAAGACCAGAGGATTCAGGCTCCTTTTCAGAACCATTTGGTTGCCCATGAGGAGGAAACAGAAACATATGAGTTTGATCCCGAAATTCACTGCTTAGAAGAGACTCCTCCTTTTCCTCATCTCACTCAGACTGCTTATGAAGAGTGTCTCATGGATAGTCAGCTAAATGAATTGAGCAAGGGAGACAAAGCTAGCGGCGGTCGAGGCAGGTACAACCTGAGGTCCGAAAAAAGTGCAGCAACACCTGATGTTCCTGAGCAATCCACTAGAATAGAGCAGCCTACTAATGAAGAAGCAGACACTCATAGAGGTAAGAAATCTCAACCCCTCTCTCCCATCATCCATAATCATGTTCCTGAAGTTAGAGAAATCCCAAAATCTACATCTTCTTTTAATTTCGAACATGAGATTCAAAAGATCAGAATTCCTGTGCCACTCACTGAGTTAATCAAACATGGGGAATTCAAAAAACGCTTCTCTGAG
>SNQJ01S0142280.1:0-19373 GCA_010110895.2 Picea sitchensis
CTTGGTATATATAGGAGACTAGGAGGTATAATTACAAATAATGGCCTAAAGCCGACATAATTAAAATAACATTACTACTATAAATTACAACTAATGGCCTAAAGCCGACATAAATAAAATAGCATTACTAATCTAATATGCCCCAATTAAGGGGTAATGAGCCAATATTAGGGCTTAACAGATTCAAGTCTTTTTCATCATGGTCTGATTAAAGTCATCCCCATGCATCAGTTAGAGTCACAAAATGACTGTTGGGATTCATTCATTTCGTGAAATGGTTTTGGTAACCCTGAATTGGGAGAAGTAGATAAGCCAGTCGTGGAGGAAACCCTTGTCAACCCGACGGCCTCTCTTCCACCTCTCCAGGCTTGTGATTTTTCCCCTAACAGTGAACCCTTGAGCTACCCTAAAGTCATTCAACAAGACAGTCAATCAGTTACACATCCAAAGGACTGTATTAAAACTGTGAAGAAACCTACAGGAAAAAAGTTAAAAGGAAGTATTGATGTTAATTTCAAAAACAAAAGAGTTGGTCGGTTAATTTCTCAAAGTCTTCGAAATAAAACAAAACCCTGTGTAGATACGATCAGCATGATTGAGGTAAATGAAAGCTCAGACTCGGAAATTGACAGATTCCTTGCTCAGGAAGACCCCATGTCATTCGTCCCACACCCTGACTGGCCCTATAACTATGTCGATAATCTGCCTTCATGTTTAAAAGACAACCCAGGGTTTCCCGGTATCAATCTTTACAAAGAACCTACTATGCGTTTGGAGGACATTCCAGTCCACGATCTTGGTTTTAATACAAACGCCACGCAGTTACAGTGTGAGGCATGTTTTTCGTGGATAGAAAGATACTACACAGATATATTGGTTCTGCAATCCCATGTCAAGGCTTTAAAAGACCAGGTCAGTGTGTTAACGAGCAAAAACTTAAGGCTCGAGTCAGTTTTACAAGGTAAAGAAAAAATATTAAAGACCACAGGACATGTGATTTTTAAGAACGTAGAAGCAGCTACAGCCATCGTTAACTCCAAAGTTTCATGATGTGATTTGATTGTATGGTCAAAGGTAAGATTTTTTGAATAAATGGCATGTTTTTTTTTCATTCCTTAGTTAGACTATTTGGTTGTTAAACAAAGCTTATTTTTAAATTAGTTCATTTTTTTTTATAAATAGAATGAGATTTTGTTTGTTATTATAACTAGCTACAGAATCGTAAGATTCTGTAGCCAGTTAAGAAAATTCGTATTGTCTAAATTAATGTCAGAAAACATATCTGAGATCTTCCTTTTTTCTTTTGTTTTCAGGATAATTCAGGAGCCCATGATTTCAAAGATGATATGATGCACTTTTAAGATCTCTCAATCACATCTACTATGTATTTTGAATAGTTAGAAATAGGTTGCTGTTAGTTTTTTTTATTTCTAGTGAATCAAGGTGGTTTCATTCCCCTTATTTTTTGAAACAAATTGGATCTCAAGAACAAAAACTATTATGTTTCCTGAGACCTATATAAACTTATCATTTTGTAAACAATGGATCATCTCGGCCTGGGGCAAGACTATGGATGTTTTATCACAGACTTGAATGGAATATAATGCGCGTCACAGCTTTAGCTTTTCTGTATGATGTTTTTATTCAAGTTATGTTTATTTCAATTTGTTAATAGATTGTGATTTCTTTCGTCAGCATGGTTTATTATAAGTTGATATGATTAAATGTTTATATGTTGTCCATATCTCTTGTTTCAGATATAACACACAGTGATCATCTATTCAATTTAAAATAAGAGATTTATCTCTAATTTCGATTGAATGTTTACATGCAAGTTCTTACAGGAAGAATTATCTCATCGTAGCTACTTGCAAATCATAAGATTATTGTGACTACATCTATTATATGTTTTGTTATTATAATTCAATCTACAGCATTATTGTTTCGCATTTATTAGGAGCAATCTCAAGATCTGTTGCAGGTTTACTTCATCAGATAAAGGTGGCTGGATATTCGATATTGAACAGACATTGGATGCAATAATAGGTTATCTTGTTATTTGATTTCATTAGCTTGTTGAATATAGAAGTTTCCTATATATAGAACATTTTCTACTATCTGTTATTTCCTTTTCAATTAGGTAGTTTAATATTTGATTTCATGAGTGTATACATCTAAGAAAACAAATCAAAAAAAAATTAGATAGTAGTTTCACTTTCTTTTTTCACTGTTGTTAAAGGGACCAATTTACATTCGATTTTTACGGGTTTAGATTAAAACTCGTGATTTGTATATATTGTATATATATCATAAATAGAATTATTATACATATAAACTGTATATATTTATATTTAGATGTACATATAGATTTTAGTGATTGTTACTTAGTTTTTTTTATTTCTTTAGTTATTTCTTTGCTTTCTTTAGAACTTTGATCGGCCAACGGAGCCGCTAAACCCGTCAGGGTGAGTTAATCTAAACGGCTTGGGTTAATTAGACAACCCCGGACCGGACTCACTCTTCCAGTTGACGAGCGGTCATTTTCACCCGTCAACAGACGGGAAGAAAATTATTTCTTATGCAGATTTGTAACTTATCTTGATTTCTACAATTTCTTTTAATTTTTGTGAAGTTTAAATGATTAAATAGGTTATTTAACATAATAGAGAAAATATTCAAAAAAATATTTAACTTGTTAAAGCCCGTTAATCAAGGTTGTCTATGTATATTTTAACCTTGTACAATTATTTACTACAAACAGATTTTCAGTAAAAGAACAGAAATAATACAATGGCAAATACAAACATTACACAGAGATTTTTCCCCTGGAAACCCAAACCGGGAAAACCAACATATTTTATATTCATTCATAGTGATACATTTTTCACAATACAATATACATATAGGAGCCAGCAGCATCCAAAACCCTAACCCAATGACGTGGATTAGTCAACAACCCTAATTCCTTAACCAAAAATAGAAAACCATTGGCAAAAATCCATGTGCCGAAAAACTGCCCAACAATGGACACAAAAATCGAGGCGACACAAAAAACGAGGCAAAGATGTGACATGTTTCCCGAGGAAAAAAAATTATCGGGGGTGTTGCCCCCTGCATCCCCCCAAGTGGGGGCCTAGCGACCCCCCTCAAACCCCCCTATGCGCCCAACACAACGTAGCAGGCACTATAGCTAGTCATGCAAAGAATATAGCATATACCCAACAACCTAAACTTATAATTTGGAGGGTTTTGCCATACCAAATGGAGAAAAGTGTAATTGGTCCTTTTCTTTCTGTATAACCCCTACTGCTTGACATTTGGTTTTAGGACATGTCAACAGAATTGGTGCTAAAAGGAGGGTCGATCATTGTATGGATGAGTTGGTCCCACATATTGAACAAACTCCCAATGAGCCTAAAAACATTGTTGAGTCTTCAAGCTACAAGCCTACTTCCTCTAGGGTATAAGGTACTAAGGAGTATCAAGATATTCCATATGTTGTTCCAAATGAAGAGGTGAATTCCTTTCATTGAATAACTTGAGCATTTGCTAAGTAAATTGGTGCTTAATTAGTTGTTCCATTATTACCTCGGTGAAAAATAACACCCAAAAATATTATACAAATTTCTAAAGTTACTTTAGTTCATACTGTAGAAGATTTGATTGATATTGCATTGGAATAAATAATCTCTCCTCTTTATCAAATTCCTCCAACCCCAAATATTGCTAATTATGATTGTGATTATGAAAGAGAAAATATTTTTGAAAACCTAGAAGATAATTCTAAAAATTCTAAAAGTGATTCTGAAAATTCAGATACAGATTTTGAAAACTATAATATGGATGATAATCATAATAATCAATAGTAGCCTTGGTTATCCCAAGATGAATTAGTTACACCTAGACAAGCTCATTGTTTACCTAAACATCCATAGAGGCTATTACAAAAATATGATCCAAATACATCAGGTCTTCCTGAAGATCATGTCAAACAATTTACATTGGCAATTAGATTGTTGATTGTTCAGAATGCATCTTTTGTATGCCAACTTTTCCCTTACACTTTGGAAAATGAGGCCTAAAAGTGTTATTTTACCCTACCGGTTGGTTCAATAACTAATTTGGTTTATTTTCAAAAAAAAAACTTGGATAAGTTTGGGGAGGAAACCACAACAGGAGCCTTGATGAAAAAATATTTTAATCAAATATTTACTACACTTCTTAATAAATTTAAAACTAATACTAAACATGTTGAAGAACTACAAGTAGATGTTTATGCTAATGCTCTACCAACACCCATATCTATGTTCATTAAAAGAGCAAGAAAATGTACTTTAGAATAAAACTTTAAAGAAGCTAAAAAGTTGAGTTTGAAATGCTAGGATGTAAAGAAAAATCAAACAAAAGGGATAACTCACAAGAAAATAAAGGTATCATACTAGAAAAACCACAAAACAAGGCAACTCCTGAAGGAAAATAAATTGATTCAGTGGATATTGAAAACCCGCAATGGGTAACTAAAAGATTGACTAATGAGATAATTGACATCAAGAAGAATATTGGGAAGGTAATTCAAACTCTAGACCCTACAGACCATTCTTTAGAAGGACAATGGATCCTAAACCATTTTAATTACCCTCTCCTTTGGCAAACCTAAATTTATACTTTAAGAGTTTGGCCATGGAAAAATTTTGTAATTATAATTAGGATAATCACTCAAAAAAAACATGCCCACGATGAATTGATGTAATGAGTTTAGTGGGAAAATGTTTTGTTGATGAGAGTGTACATACCAAAAAATTTGTAGAGAACACAGAGGGATTAATTGAGGATGAAGAAGAATAATCCACTAAAGAGACAACTATGATTCTTTGGAATATTCTTATTGGGTTTAATCTGGTTGATGATGAAGAGACATAAGCAGAAATTTGTGCTTCAAATGATTATAATCTTAGAAGTAAAGGACATGTTCCTCAATGGTCATCTTCCACTCTTCAGAAATCTAATTGTAAGAAAACTCATGTAGAAATAATAGGGCCTATAAATTCCAAAAGTGCTAGTAAACCCTCAACCAACTATCAGGATATAGTTTCTATGGAATACAACATTGTAGAATATTTTTTTAAAAATAAAGGAAAATAATTTAGTTTTAGATTTATGCAAGATTTCACAAAAAAAATATTGGTGTATGCTTTAAAAGAAAATGATGCACCTATTGCAATTTCTTCAAAGAATGTAGTCAAGGAAACAACTAATAATGTATAGAACACAATTTTTAATGCTACCTTAATTGCTAAGAAACTAAAATCACAAACTCCAAATTTTTTGTTAAATTTTGAAAATTTTAACAAAAATGTACATAATTGTTTAGTGGATTTAGGTGCTTCTTAGAACATAATTCCCTATTTTGTATGTAAGAAATTGAATGAAACCCCCTCAAGTCATATACCCATATCATTCAATTGGATATATCATAAGTCAAGGCAATAGGATAATTAAAATAAGTTTTGACTAGAGTAGCCTCAAATCCTAAAGTCCATCGGATTATTGACATTGTGGTGGTAGACATCCCTAAAGCTTATGGCCTACTGTTGAGCAGAGATTGGTCTACCAAGCTTCAAGGTTACTTTGCATCTGATTGGTCAGATCTCTGGTTTCCTCAGAATGGACAATCAAATAAGATCGGAATTGGTCAAGAATGTTATATGAAACATACTATAACAGATCTTGAAACTACTAATGAACCATTAAATTATGATTTTCCTATTCTTGGAAATTATAATTTTGATTTTATTTTTGAAATTTTGTTGTTGAAATATGTCTAGTACCTAAAAATTAATTACAAAACTATTTTTTGAATAATCATATTTTGATTTGTTTAATGTAAATACTGTAAATAAAAATAAGGATGTATAAAAATAAAAAAAACACACATAGTGATGTTTGGACTCTTTATTTTGATGGTTCTAAATCACAAGAAGGAGTAGGGGTTCGATGAGTAATTATTAGCCCTGTGTAGTGGAAACGTTCGGCAATTTACTCAACATATGAGATTAAATAAAATATGCTATTGATAGAATGAATAAGAATGATGAATGATATATCAAATGAATGGACCCTGATTATAAATATAATCTATGATATGCCTATTTGCCTCTTTATGAAGAGGTGTGTCTTTTTAGTTATTTATTTATTAATTAATTATAAATGTTTACTATTATATTTTATTATCCCTATCTTATTTTTATATACATAACATTTCCTTCATGCTCAAAATTGTTTTGTCCTCAAAGCAAGGATATTACTTTCAAAAGCTCTTCCAAGCCATTCGTTGGGATCATAGTGTTTTTTCATCATCTAGGAGTGTTGTGCAGTCCAATACAAGAAAGACTAGAACCAAAAGCTTCAAATGATCGAAAAGAGACTCACAATGCACCTCTACTCCATGGAGAGTGTTGTCCCCTAGCTGCCTACGTGCTCATGCTAAGAGTTGATACACTCTTTCCAAAATTCACATACTTGTGCCAATTGTCAGTGAAGTTGCTAGTAGATCTTTGGTCTCTTCTACGGAATTTGTTAGGTCATTCAAGCACCTCTTTATATCCAAGGTATCGGACATACTCATGTTGTGGAACCAAGATTAATGTGATGGTAATGTCTTGAGAAAAAACATGTTGTTGGTTGAAAACATGAATTTCTTCCATGAGATTCCATGTCCGTAAGCCATTGTGCTTGTATCAAAGAATTCATATCCATACTTCCCAGCGTCAAAATTGTCCAGAGTGTAGCAATACATTTAATTGACCTTGAATCATCGATCCAGTGGCAGATGGTCTTCTTCGTTATCAAACATCTCTAAGATATATTTTTTGAGATTTTCAAGACGAGGTTGTATTTTAATGAATGATTTCCTCTATTGCCAATAAATTTTAGCACCCTATTCATCTTTTCCAAAATCGTGAAGCTCTCTATAGAAATTCTTGTCAAGAAGTGTCTCAAGAGTGAACCTTGTTTTAAGGATCTTATATTCTATTTGGATGAAACAATATCCATCCCCACAGTATAACCATGTTAAAAATATTTCAGCAATCTTTTGGGACCATTGGATCTCCTTGTTATGATGTTTCTCTGTTAGTTTTAGGGTTGTGGGAGTACATATGAGAGGCATGTGATGTCCTAGTTGTTGGCACATAAGGTTTTGAGGAAAGTTGTGCACGTGGGCCACAAATAAATATTGCACGTGCGCCCATGAAGATACATTATGCGACGGCAGGTGATCTAGAATCGTGGATGATTTATCCACTGTGGTTTGATTTATCCAAAGTGGATGATTTATTCACTGTATCAAGTAGAATAAGGAGAATTCTAGAGGGAAGCTCTGAATTCATCTGATTCAACTAACTTACATCCCTAGGATTTTTGAATAGACTATCTATAACAAGCAAGAAGAGAGTTCCAGGTCTTTCTCTTGATATAGGTCTCGACCATTTTAAGGAAAATATGAAATCCCTATGGATTTCTTTAACATTGATATCAATGTTCTCATTGGGTGATAATTTCACCCTTTTCTATTTCTTATCTATAACCTACACTTTCGCTCTCGTGATGGGAACATTCACTTTGAAATATCTATGGTTCTCTGTGTGTGAATTTGAAGTCGTTCGACCAACAATTTCATTCTATCTACCCACTATTATTTTCAATACATGCATTGTTCTCTTGATATATAACACACACAAGTGAAATTTTCAATTGTATTTCCTTAGTTCAAGCTAAAACATGTCACATCACAACATGTTCTAATTCTCAAATTCATTTGACCCCTATTTTGAGTCGACTCGGTGATTGCTACATTTGTTGACTACATAATTCTTTGATGTGGTGCATTGCCATCAAATTATTTGAAAACATGTGGATTCGATGTTTTAACTCTATTATTTACTCTATTTATTTTTGGTGAAGTGTATAATGCAATTTTTGCAAATGAAAGATCCATGATTCTATTATGGTTGTAATTGCACCTCCTCTACTTAATTGTTAGCCAAACTCATACATCAGAGCATGTCATTTGTTAAGCAATTATTTGGTTTCGTGGGAGAAATATGTTTCAATATCTAACTTTGGTTGTTCATAATCTTAGTATGTACCACATTGCTATCCTCTACTAAGAATTACTTTATGGTTTGAATGATTTCTATACACAAAGGATTTCATTGCATTTTTTGTTCTAATGTGGAGGTGGTATTTTCTTGATGCGTGATTTGAGGAGTCAGTGATGTATATTGCATTCAACATATGAAACAATCCTATATCCACATCACGCATTCTCAGATCACTGGTCTGAGGCATATATTTTATTTAGGCAAGTTTGGAACCCTAGATTAATCCTTGGTTTGTGTTTATGGCCAACTCTATCCATGGATGAGTATTGTATTGTGTGGGAAATATTTGAAGTGTAGGAGATTGACCAATGATATACTTTACTATGGCTCAGGTTAATCATTTGGTTGTCCTATTGATAGCTCATCCCTTGATGATTTTTAGTGACCCTCCTTGTCCATGGTAATTGCACTAGCTTGTATTCTTTGTTGGTTATTTCAAATATGGTTTGGGTTATTACTTGTAGTGGTCTCTTGGTGGTGCATTCAGATCATTGCTATAGGTATTTTTGGCCACTATGCATTTTGGAAATAGGCCCTTGATCTTACTTTATTTTGGAAAGAAATATTTCTAGTGGTATGTGCACATTGTTTAAACCTTGGCACTAATGCTTTTATTTTATATATGCCTTTTGGTGCTTGATCTTGTCATTACTCTCTTGTTTCAAAATCATTCATTGGGTCTAAGTTTTATTTTCAAATGGGAATTGGTGGTATCGATTCCTTTACACCAACTTTGTTATATAGGTGGATGGAATGAAAAGGTTGATCCTTGTGCCTACTTGTTTTGTGAATAAATGAGTTTGTTTGTCCACTTTGATACTAAATCCAAGGAGTTTTCACATTTGGCACATTATTGTTGCCTCTATTTGAATCGGTTATGTGTTGTTGCTAACATTGGCTATTTAAGAAATTGTAATTGGATACAAGAATCACGCATGTGACAATGTTGATTATGCTCTTGTTGGCATTGTTTGCCTCTTGTTGAGACTGTGAATTCTTGTCAATAGAAGAAGGTTTTGTGAAGTTGGTCATGCAACCCAATGGATATTCAATTTGTGTGTGTGCTTACAATTGTGTTTCCATGCAAAATTGTAGTGCGCTTTGAGATTGCATGGTTATAGATTTTTAGTTTTCTTAGGAAGTTGTTGGTTGGATTTGAGTGATTGTAATGGTTACTAGGTTGTCTTGCTTTGAGGACATTGTTGGCACCCAATTCTTTGGGTAAATATCGCGCACGTGCACAAATGAAGTTGTGCGCATCCATTCTAGTTCTGCGCACACTCAAGCAATTGTGTTAAGAGTAAAAGGAGACGCACGCGCCAAACCAAGATTTGTGATGTGCGCTAGTCCAAGTTTTGTGATGCACACCAGAAATCAAGAAGATAATGCATGCACACCAAAATCAGGAAAATAATATTCGAGAAATATCCTCGAATGATTACTGCAAACAACATGAGGGAACATGGAGCAAAAATAAAATGAGTTGGAAAAGTAGTTAATATTGCCCCAATTCTAAAAAGGCTACGTGGAATGCAGGTAGGTGACAGAAGCATGTGGGACTGGCAGTTGGAGGAATGAGTGGGGAAAAACTGAAAGAGACAGAGCGCTAGAGTTGAGAAGCAGATAAAATGGAGCAATTACAATAGAAAGGGAGCTATATAGTTAGCTCATGAACCTGTGAATTGTTGTTGTGATAGTCATATGGATGCTATTGAGCTCACTCTAAGCCTATGTTTTGTGATGTCTCTAATTGTAGGTCTAAGTTTGTCCCAATTGTTGAGTCCAAAAAAAGCGCATGGCATGTTGTAATGTAACAGTGGGAAAATGCATAAGAAAGAAAAGCTTTGTTGTTGTTAATGAGTGATTTTCTTAATGTATGTCTGTGAATGATTAAATGAGGATGATAGTAAATTTGTAGTGATTTAGGACCTATGATGTTTCAATTATGTGTCGGATTGAATGTTTTGTTTTCGTTATGCCTTGTTATTTGTTAAGTAAATTGCAATGAATAACATGAATGCAATCACTGATGGATCTATGTGTAATTAGTCCTTCTTCACCGACACAAGACCAGATAGTCTATGTGATACTCATGGTGTATCGAGTGAGACCTTTCTCAGTCTTGGTTGAGGATTGATATGTCGATGCCTTGGGGTTTTTGTTGGTCAAGTCTGTACAAACCTTGAGTCTTCAACCCCCCAGTGTTAAGAAATATGCACGCAAGTGTGAAATGACCCAACAAATGGTTTCGTTGTCGGGACTTAAAGGTTTTGTATTGAATGATGAAGGAGGCAGAATAAGCTGGAGAAGGCATTGGTGGACTTGGTATATGGTTGAGACACTTGTATTGAATGATGAAGGAGGTAGAATAAGTTGGAGAAGGCATTGGTGGTGTAAAGGAATCAATACCACCAATGTCCATTTGAAAATAAAACCTAGACCCAATGAATGAGTTCGAAACAAGAGAGTAATGACAATATCAAGCACCAAAAGGCATATATAAAATAAAAGCATTAGTGCCAAGGTTTAAAAAATGTGCACATACCAGCAGAAATATATCTTTCCAAAATAGAGTAAGAGCAAGGGCCTATTTCCAAAATGCATAGTGGCCAAACATACATATAGAAATTATCTAAATGCACCACCAATATACCACTACAAGTAATAACCCAAACCATATTTGAAATAACCAACAAAGAATACAAGCTAGTGCAATTATCATGGGCAAGGAGGGTCACTAAAAATCATCAAGGGATGAGATATCAATAGGACAACCAAATGATTAACCCGGGCCATAGTAAAGTAGGTCATAATTCAATCTCCTACACTTCAAATATTTCCCACACAATACAATACTCATCCATGGATGGAGTTGGCCATAAACACAAACCAAGGATTAATCTAGGGTTCCAAACTTGCCTAAATAAAATATATGCCTCAGGCCTATGATCTGAGAATGTGTGATGTGGATATAGGCTTTTTTCATATGTTGAATGTAGTATACATCACTGACTCATTAAATCACACATCAAGAAAATATCACCTCCACATTAGAACAACAAATTCAATGAAATCCTTTGTGTATAGAAATCACTCAAACCATAAAGTAATTCTTAGTAGAGGATAGCAATGTGGGTACATGCTAAGATTATGAACAACCAAAGTTAGATATTGAAACATATTTCTCCCATGAAATCAAATAATTTATTAACAAATAACATGCTCCGATGTATGAGTTTGGCTAACAATTAAGTAGAGAAGGTGCAATTACAACCATAATAGAATCATGGATCTTTCATTTGCAAAAATTGCATTATACACTTCACCAAAAAAAAATAGAGTAAATAATAGAGTTAAAACATTGAATCCACATGTTTTCAAATAATTTGATGGCAGTGCACCACATCAAATAATTATGTAGTCAACAAATGTAGCCATCACCGAGTCGACTCAAAATAGGGGTCAAATGAATGTGAGAATTAGAACATGTAGTAGTGTGACAGGTTTCATCTTGAACTAAGGAAATACAATTGAAATTTGTCACTTATGTGTGTTATATATCAAGAGAACAATGCATGTATTGAAAATAATAGTGGGTAGGTAGAATGAAATCATCGGTCGAACGGCTTCAAATTCACACCCATAGAACCATAGATATTTCATAGTGAATGTGCCCATCACGAGAGAGAAAGTGTAGGTTATAGATAAGCAATAGAAAAGGGTGAAATGATCACCCAATGAAAATAATGATATTAAGGTATTTCATATTTTCCTTAAAATGGTCGAGACCTGTATCAAGAGCGAGACCTGGAACTCTCTTCTTGCTTGTTATAGACAGTCTGTTCAAAAAGCCCAGGCATGTAAGCTAGTTGACTCAGACGAATTGAGAGCTTCCATCATTCTATATGGTTATTCATGTTGTGTAACTTGCATCTATATTTATCTAAAACCCTAAACCATAGCACAAAGACTACAAGAATTGAGGGTTCAAATGTTGTTTCAAACAAATATTTTGTCAGAACAGAGAAACATGGCTCTCAGTTTGGATACTGAATTGGCATATTTTAAAGTATCCAAGACTCTGAAGGAACTCAACATCGATTATTCAAAGACTAAGCCCTAGGAACACGATGTAGCACTTATCTGAGATGTGTTTCTTAGCCTTCCCGAGGAATAGGTCAAGCCAATAGTAGAGCTACTTTTATTAAAGATATAGGGGGCCCTAGTGATCACTGATAAAGTTGGTTTCAAATTCAGGAAGTCGGATTCTGTAGAAATTATTGGCAATTATGCACTTAAGACAATAGAAAAACCATTCCTAAATATTGACCTTGTAGTTCAAATACCCAAGGCATGTTTTCATGAAAATGATTTTTTTTAACCATCATTTTCGTGCCAAAAGGTGCTTGTATCTTTTAGTGATTAAAAAGCATCTGAGCTCATGTTTTTTTGTTAAGAACATTGAATAATATGCACTTAAGACAACAGCAAAACGATTCATAAATATTGACCTTGTAGTTCAAATACCCAAGGCATGTTTTCATGAAAATGATTTTTTTTTAACCATCGCTATCATGCCAAAAGGTGCTTGTATCTTTTAGTGATTAAAAAGCATATGAGCTCATGTTTTTTTTTTAAGAACATTGAATGGTCAACTTTTCAAGATGATGCCAGAAATACAATTTTGATTATACATCCAAGAGAGATTGACAATGAATTTGTAATACGTATCATTCCAACAATATTAGCTGGAGTATTTGACTTCTTGAATCTAGCCCCTTGTCACAATAATGTTCAATATTTATAGCAGGGAGTCATGACACAACCTACACCTTATTACAATGCAAGTATATTGGAATATATGTTTCTTAAGGATCATAGTGCACTCCTTAAAAAGAACCTTTATGGATCAAAAACTTTTGTGGAAGCATTATTATTACTTAAAGTTTGGGCTAGACAAATAAATTATATCAATGGACCTGATTGTTTGAATCGATTCATTATGTCTATAGTTTTATCATACCTAACAACAAAAGAAGGTGGAAAGCACATCACTCTCCAAATGATATGGTTTCAGACCTTTTGTGTTGTCACATACTTCATGATGTTCAACTCTAAAGGTTTATATAGGCTCAATCTTGTTGTGAAACTACTTATTCATTCTAGAGGTTATCGCACAATGGTACTCTAATATATACCCAGTCTTGTTGCTACTCCTTAATTCTAGCTTATGTTATGCCAAGTCTCATTGAAGCTAGGTATTGTATAGCTTACACCATGATTGCATTTAGACTAGAAACAGTAATGTAAACACCATTAACAGCATATTCATTAACCGATAAGTAACACCTAGATACTAACAACCATTAGAAACCCTACATATATATTCATCATGCCAACAAATAGATACATTAATGTTAGTTGAAATAGGTGCATAACTAACAAATTACATATAGAGCATGCAGTTCTCCATGGTGCAAAACAACTCTAGAGCCAGTGGCTAATGGAGTGGTCACCCAACCTAGGTTAGCCACTACTCAAAAAAACAAACCCAACGCATCGGATGACATAAGTGTAGTAAACCAACAACACATCAACCGAGGGATATCGCGACATAAAGCGAGAGAGAAAATCGAGTTTGTTCGATATCAAAGTTAAGCGAGAAAAAAAGTCAAAAAAATAGCGAGAGAGCAAGTTGAGCGACATCAAGAGATCAAAGTCAAGTGATAGCTATTTTATCTGTCCCTCCATGTCACTCTTGAACCCATTCCCTACTATCAATTAAAAGCAGAAATGCAACTACCAATTCCTCGGAAACCCTGTGTTGCCCTCCAACTATAAAAACAACTGTGATAGTCTATTTTAGGAGAGACTTTGGCACTCCTAGCATTGGTTGTATTATCTTAGTCCCATTTACCTAGTTTTGTAGTTATTCCCAGCTAGCTCTTTTAAACAGAAAATGATTTCCAATGAAAATAAGTTTTTTTGTTGCAAAGTATTTGTATTTCAGCATTGCATGCAAAGTTTACCTTCTTTCCCACTCTATATAGTAATTGTAGTTGTTTCAATTCTTGTAGATTCACGTTGAGAAAATAGGCACATATATAACCAGTCCAAATAATGCTAATCCAAATTACAAGCAGATTTATTAAGAGAAATATAATCAGAGACCATTCATTATCCATATATTAATAATCAGTGAAAATACAAGGTATGAGGAATGATATAGAGGGTGATCATTTCAAATATGCATGTATTGATGTATCGCATATCATATTCATATCAGATTTGTACAAGCATGTATCTCTCTTGTAATATTCAATGGAAAATTCTATGTGCAATCAAATCATGAAATGCATTATCTAAAGAACATGTGTCAAATCCAATTACAACGTAAGCATTAAATCCTTGATTAAAACTATGAGTCATTACATTCAACCAACCATGAACCCAAAAGATACTAATGTTGCAATGAAATATGTACACCTACAGAGATCGAATGACAGTAGGTCACTCAAACTTGTAGCATTAAAGAAAATGTGCCCAAATTCATTCACTGTGATTAAATATCAAGTGTTGTAATAGTAGGTATGTGCCAATATGGGTGTACCAATGTTTAGATCATACCATCACATAATGGAACTAAATGAATATGATCAATGTTATAGCAAAATATTTCGATTGATTAATTCGACAATGAAAGAAGTTTTCCAACGATAGTAACCAAAATTGGTCGTAGCAGTGATATATAGTCTAGTATTATTGGTGTCATGTCATTACAATTATGCAAACGATAAAATACGAACTATGTGATATGACCAAAACAATAGTTATAGATAGTATAGCCAACCCTTCAACTACGAGGAAATGAGATAGCATACATAGACATTTGAACCACAACAAGGATAGATAACAATAGGCCAATATGTTAGGTCAATGAATGCTTTAAGTTGTTGATTTGTTGTCTAGGATCATTGAACTGAAGAAAAATCCAAAATGTCTCTCAAAAGGTGTGAGAACTGACAAGTTTTAAATCCCCATTCACAAGTATTTAGTGAACCAAAAATGGGATTGCAAGAATAGATATGGCTATGATTCATTTGATACATTTGTTCTAATAAAGAAAATACATTAGGGAATACACAAATTGTTAGACTTAATCTAAATTAGAGATGCATTATTTAGGTCCTAAGGTTAGATCCTTTAAAGGGGTAAAAAAATGAATTAGACCTAGAACCCTTTGATGGTAATTACAAGAAATATTGTTTAAGAGTATGTTAGCATGATTAAAATGTAAAATATATCATTGAATTTTTCATGCCCAACCTACTGTCAAGCCATATAGTCTTGTTGCCACATGATAGTCTCCCTGCAAATGGTACTTGTCAAAACTTTGTGTCCCGATGAGGAGCCTTCTCCTATGGTCAATGTTGCATGAACCTTCCAATGCAACACCATTGTATACCTCCTAATGCACAACTGAATTTCTACAGGTTTAAGAATGGCGCAATGTGATGTTGCCCACGATGATATTTATCTCCACCCAAAAGCTACCAATACAATTACCTCTACTATTATCATCCACAAGTATCAACGAATGAAGACATTCTTGATGTAATTGGGACTCCATTACCTACTTTAGATCAGTTACATGATAATAGTAAAAAAAAGTTGAAGCATGTGAAGATCGTTACACAATCCCTCTTCTTGAATAGGTATGTCTTGCTTGTTAAGGTCATGCTTTAGAAGCACTGGATCAGAAATTATTTATGTGACACTCTTTATTTTAAGTTTGATCCAGGTGGATATTGTTGGCCACCCACCTGTTCCAAATTCCAACTGGCTCATTTGGACAGTTTTCAGTTCAACACGTTTCTCTGTAATGGGGACATTTATTTGTAATTGTGGGTTATGCACTTACGCAGCTGTCCTGAAGCCCTACACAGCATCCAAGTGGATATTGGTGGCCGCCCACCTATTCCAACTGAATTATTTTGTAAGTTTTCATGTCAGTACATCTTTTTGTACTTCTAGGGCCGTTTTGGGGCTCTAAACAGTATTTTATTGGCTTGCCACACTCAAACTATAGATTGATTCAAATTTTGATGGAATAATACATAGTTCTTGAAAATCCCTTTCCAACGGGCTATCACATGCCTAAAACGGAGATTGTATGCAAAAGTTACAACCCCGGGAAGTTAATGTACTAACTTATCCCAATGGGGCCCACATGACTTTTGGCGCTTCATCTCATAGGGTTAGGTTTTTGGATGTCTAGGGTTTTGGCATTCATTTTTAGCATAAAAAGACCTTCAAAGCCTCATTATAATGATATTCTTGTGAATGAGTGTAGTCGTCACATCTCTTCTCAAAGACAAAGTTGTCTCCATTCTAGTGAGTCTTTCACTCTGTATTTTTACAGTCTCTGTACAATTATTTCATTAATAGAAATCATGTATTGTTGTATTTCTCTGTTTCTGGCAATTTTTATGTGTATTTATTTGTAATATCTCTGTTTTCATTTAGTTTTGAAAATAATATGGATCAGTGGTATCAGAGCAAGTTGCTCTTGATCATTTTTCAGTGCATGTCCTTGACGAGGACCAAGTATAGCAAGTTGGGTCTCGAGCTTGTCTCTCTTGAGGAAAATCGCTCTTGCACGCCCAAGAAACCCTCTATGGAAACAGAAAAGAAAAAGGGCGGAGAAAAATATTCTATTAACTTGTTGCTTGAGCAAGCTCTCACGCCACAGAGGGACGAAATGATGGAGAATTTTTCCCACATCCTTCAACGTCTGTCGAGAGCAACAGGTGAATCTTCATCGAGCAGCCACTTTGGAGGAATATCTCCTTTCAAGGTACAAATTGATTTTTATATTCCCATATTTGAAGGTCAGATAGATGTGGATGCCTTAGAAAAATGGTTAAATCTACTAGAAAGTTATTTCTTTGTTCACAATTTTTTCGATAGGGAAAAGATCACCTTCGCACTCCTCAAGTCTCTCCCCCATGTCAAACATTGGTGGGAAACTTACTGGGAGAAAAGTTCCATGGAGGAATCTGGAATATATGGGACGGATCCCACTTGGTATTTTTTTGTGGATGCGGTCAAGAAACAATACTACCATGTTGATAACTATGAAGACCAATACATGAGATGGACCACACTGTGGCAAGAGAAGAGCCAAATAGTGTCGGAGTTCACAAATACTTTCCATAACTTGCACACCAAGCTGGGTATCAAAGACTCCAAGTGGCATCTGGTTCTAAAATACAGTGGGGCTCTGCATAGGTACATCCAAACCGAAATGGATTTCCTAAACATCTCATCATTAGGAGTTGCCTATCGATATGTTGTCAAAATCGACCAGGAATTTAGGCACCAGAACAAATGGGAGTCTGGTTCTGCAAATCCACAACAACCAAAGAATGGTAAAGATAGCCCTAACCAACAGCCTCTAGAAAACCAGTCCAAGACACAGGACAAGAAGGGTAAAGGAAAGATGAAGGATGGCATTGGGAAGTGGTGTGACTTCCAATAAATCCCCTGGCACAACATCGATGAATGTTACTCGAAACAGTTATTGGTGGTCGAGGTCAAAGACAAGGAGCCGAACCCTGATTCAGAATCTGATCTAGAAAATATTGAAAACATGTAGATCATTGATGCAGACCCCACTGCTACTTTCGTGATCGCAATAATTCAACCAGAAGAACCAGTAGATATTGAAGAGGGGGAGAGCCTCTTCCATTCACGGATGTGGGTGAAGGGAACCCCGTTGCATTTCATTGTTGATAGTGGTATCCATAAGAACCTCATCTCATCTTAGGCCATCAAACTATTGGGGTTGTTGACAACACCACACCCGCAGCCATACAACATAGGGTGGCTTCACCAGGGAAGAGATCTCTGTGTCAGCCAACAATGTCGCATGTCCTATGGCATTTATCCCTTCAAGAATGAGGTAGTGTGTGATGTTTCCCCTCTTCATGATCCAGGTGGATATCGGTGGCCACCCACCTTTTCCAACTGGCTCAAAACATTTTTCTGGCAATTTTGGTAATTTACTATTTTTAGCAGTTTTTCGAGTCTTGAAACTTTCGGAGTCGTTTTGAGGCCCTAAACGACGTTCTTTGGGAAAAAGGGGAGCAATATGGGATTTTCTTCAATATTTCTTCCAAAATGAATTTCCTCGACGATACATATCCAACGAGCTATCATGTGCCTAAAACGGAGATCGTATGCAAAAGTTACAACCCCGGGAAGTTGATGTACTAACTTACCCAAACAACGCCCACATGACTTTTGGCGCTTCATCTCCTAGGGTTAGGTTTTTGGATGTCTAGGGTTTTTGGAATTCCTTTTTATTGTAAAAAGGCCTTCAAAGCCTCATTGCAATCATCTTCTTGCGAATGAGTGCAGCCGTCACATCTCTTCTCAGAGATAATTCGCCACTATTCTAGTGAGTCTTTCACTCTGTATTTTTATAGTCTTTGTACATTTATTTCATTAATAGAAATCATGTATTACTGTATATCTGTTACTCTTGTTATATTTTTGATATATCTCTATTATATTGTTGTCTCTCTTGCAATATCTCTGAATATTTCTGTGTTATATCTCCGCTCTCATTTCATGCTAAAAATAATCCAGATCAGTGGTATCAGAGCAAGTTGCTCTTGATCGTTTCTAAGTGCATGTCCCCGATGAGGTCTGAGTATAGAAAGTTGGGTCTCAAGCTTGTCTTTCTTGAGGACAATCGCTCTCGCACAACCAAGAAACCCTCAATGGTGGAAGAAAAGAAAAACGATGGAGCAGACGATCCTATCAATATGTTGCTTGAGAAATCTCTCACGTGACAGAGGGACGAAATTATGGAGAATTTTTCCCACATCCTTCAACGCCTGTCGATAGCAATAGGTGCATCTTCATCAAGAAGCCACTTTGGAAGCACCTCTTCTTTCAAGGTACAAACTAATTTTGATATTCATGTATTTGAAGGACAAATGGATGCAGAAGCCCTAGAAAAATGGTTAAATCTGCTAGAAGGTTATTTCTCTATTCACAATTTTTCCGACAGAGAAAAGATCACCTTCGCACTCATTAAAGCTCTCCCTCATGTCAAACATTGGTGGGAAACTTACTGGGATCAGAGTTCCACAGAAGAGTCTAGAAAATATGGGGCCAATCCCACTTGGGATTTTTTTGTGG
>SNQJ01S0142281.1:0-15247 GCA_010110895.2 Picea sitchensis
TTGCTTGCTATTTTTTGTTGTTGTTGTTTCAAGTTCCAAGTAACCACCAAAACCTTTCCTCAATTAACTAAAATTTAATTTATTATTATGTTTTTTGTTTTAGGAAGTGGACATGGCCGAATTTGGCCCTGTCCATGTACATGGACATGCCCGATTATGATTAACACAAAAAGGTAAGAGTCATTATGATTAACACAAGGTTTATTGGTTGTTGTTGGTTATTGTTGCTTCAGGTTGAAGGTAAATCTAAACTTTTAATTTTAAATTAATTTAATTTTAAAATTAATGGACTATGAATACACTAGGGTATAAGACTAACAAACTTGATAACACTAATTGAATACACACACTATGCTAATCATACTAGTATAGTACACTTTGTTTTTAATCAATATCTTAACCAACCTGTTGCTTGTTGTTGTTCGTTGTTGTTGCCTCAAGTTCCATGTAACCACCAAAACCTTTCCCCAATTAACTAAAATAAATTGGTCGAGTATTGGGCGAAAATGTCTCGAGAACCACACTGAGAAATTCAAGAGAAATGGGCCAAGAGAGAGAAAATCTAGATTAAGATCAATTGGGTGATGAAAGATATCATACTTCCCAATTTTGTCACACCCGATGAATTTATCGACCTACGCGACATAGTCGAATCACACACCAAGCAAGATGCATCATGGGATGAATGAATAGAAAAGGTGACGGATGTAGCACCAGGTCAGGTACGAAAATTTGTGGAACACCTGATCAAAGCTTGGGCTATGCGGCAGCAATTAAGTACCAGTCTGGTGAAGTATCAGGCACATACGATAAAGATAAGAGAGATTTACGCGGCTCTGATGGAACAACGCAGATTCCCATATGCCAACACTTGCGAGGAGTTTCTCATCAGTTGGTCGGAGTATGAGAAGAGTCACCCTTTTAAGTGATATTTTGAGATGACTGTCAGAAATTTTTTAGGAGATAACGCCACGTGGCGAATTTTTGTTTTACTCATCTTCACTTTAGCCGTTATTTTTAGTTAATTTCATGTCATAAATAAGAGCATCGACTGATTAGTTAGAGGTCGATGATTGTTGCAAGAAACTCTCATTTATGGTTTTGTTAAGATTTATTTTGGAGCTACCTTTATATGAAAAGTTCTTCTGGACTAGAGACAAAGTTGTGTTTTCATCAAATGTGTGTATGATTGGATGTGGAGACGAAATATTTCCTATCTCGTCTCATGAATGTATGCTATAACACGAGCTATTAAATCTATTGATAAGTTATTTGATGCAATGTTTTACAGTTCTTTTCTTTAATGATGAAGATGAATCGTTGTGTTATTATGTGATGGATGATTAGAGTTAAGTGAATTATTTTACTTGTCGTTATTTTATCACATGCATGTTTTCTTCTGATAATTAGTATCTCATCCCAAAATCAGATTACTCACATGGTTAACGTATTAGTACTAGGCATGTGGTAGATGATCGTTGTCTGTATTCTTGAGCAACGGGTTATCCCAAGCTCATCCTCTTCTCCATTATTTAGAACCATTTCCCATTTTGTTTCCTAGTTGGTTTATACCAGATTCCATCTTATATCGGTCCCATGAAAGAGAAAAACTCAAAAAGAGAAATTCCAAACTGAAGGAGACGCCTTCATAAGAAAATGTAAATCCCATTGATTAATTGTCTGTATCGCAAGATCTGGAGAACCATTCCACTATTAAACACTGTAGAGTCTAATTGGGCCTCGGTGAAAGGTTCGGTTCCTACTATTGAATTAAATGGATTTAGGACCCATCAACAGAATTGGTGCTAGAAGGAGTGCTTGAGAATGAATGGTTGAATACATATTCCACATAATATTTAAAACAACTTGCAGATTCAAAACAACCCACATGCATGGCTAGTCAATCCCAAGATATCCCACACACAATGAGTACTCCTTAAATGAGTAACTCACCCCAGCCCGAGGAAGAACGCTTGTTCCCTGACATACCTTACACTCTCCCTCATGACGCATTAAATCAATTCAGAAGAATCAAAAGATCATATGCTCAATAGATCGGTGTGTTGTCTTTAGCTTCAATACTTCCTCAAGGAAAAAAAAAAGCAGACCAGTGGTCGACACCCCCAACTAGGTTTTCATGCACACAGTAGAAGTCCTAATATATTTCTCAATCACTGAAACCGAACACCCTCTAAATATAATGCCTGAAACGCCAGCCGACGACATCTCTGAACCAAACGATTTTTCAGAAGAGGAAGAGTTTATCTCAGGATCCGAAGATATGGAAGACAACAACGAACATGATGAAGAACGGGGAAACCTACCATAGAACAATCAACCTTGGTTGGCCAGAGACCCTTTGGCCATCCTAGGGAGAGTCCATAACCTTCCCGACATCCAAAGAAGTTATATCCTAAATTTGATCCTGAGACCTCAGGATTGCCTGAAGATCATATCAAGAAATTCATACTGGCTATCAGATTGATGAATGTCCAGCATGAAGACATAGTTTGTAGGTTGTTCCCCTACACTTTTTAGAACTCATCTTACACATGGTATTTTAACTTACTAGTATAATCCATAACCAGTTGGACAAAGTTTCAGAAGGATTTTCTAGATAAATTTGTCGAGGAAACCACTACAGGAGCTTTGATGGCTGAAGTTTTTGCCACCACCATGAGTTCAAAGGAGAAGGTTAAAGATTTATATCAAAGATTCACAACTATGTTGAAAAAATTCCAACCTGAAGCTAAACCAACTCAGGATTTTCAAATCGAAGTATACGCTAACGCCCTCCCAGCTTCTATTTCCATGTTTGTGAAGAGAGCTGCAAAAGAATCATAGCCGAGAATTTTGAAGAAGCCAAAATGATAGAGTTCCAAATGAAGGGATGTAATCAAGGTTAGGTCTCATTAGTTAAAAAATAATTCCAACCACCTCCCAGGAGAGGACTCCTTTTGACTAGACCGCCAAGGAAACAAGCATAACAAGCTCTCGAAAAGGGTAATGGAGATATAGAAGACCTACAACGCAAGGTTAAGAAATTATCAAATGAGATCATAGACATGAAGAGAAATGTAGGGGGAGGAAACCAAGGCCAAAGGCCCTATACGAATTTCTTTAAAATAAATCCTCCGTTCAAAGCAATTGAAACTCCCCTAGCTAACTTAAATATCGATATGGGAAATGTAGCATCTGACTCTTTATGTACTTACCATCAAGAGAACCACTATGAAAGAGACTGCCCTCAATGGGTGCATGCCATGATTTTAATGGCCAATCGGTTTCTAGATGAGGTTTCCCTAACCGAACAACCAAGTGGTTCAATTATGAATGTTTCCGACCAGGAAGAGATCAATCCACCCGAAGATACATCCATGATGATATGGAATCTTGATCTAATTAATCCCTCTGATGACTTGTTTCAAGCTCAAGAACCACCCACAAAGATATCAGTTGTGAAAATGCACAGTAAGGGTCCACCTGTCTCTAAATATCTTTCTACTACCCAAACTTCGGGGGGAAAGACAACCCCCGATCACCTGAAAGCACCTTTTTCTCCCTGTAAGAACCCTATAAGTATCCATACCCGAGAGTCGCCCAAAATTGATTACAACTTAGTTGAATATTTGAATAAGTTGAAGGCTAATATATCACTCATGGACATTTGTAGGATCCCTCAACAAAAAGACTTCCTGTTACAATCTTTGAAATCAGTAGAAAATCCTACGACGAGCACTTACCCAAGAAGAAATATAATCCCCACAAACCTCGGGAATAAACCATCTGTGAACGCTTGTTCTGAAGATAAGAAGGGAAGACCTTTTGTCCCAGGAGCATCCTCTAACGTTATGCCATTGTCTATCTATAAAAAACTAAACGCAGTTCCTTTCAAGAGTGATAAACATGTAATACAACTAGATAGAACCCAGGTGAAGGTCATGGGAGAAATCAAAGATATAATGATCATAATAGCCACGCATCCTAAGTTTTTGCAAGTGATTGACATCATTATAGTATACATCTGAGATGCTTATGGATTATTCTTAAGTTGATATTGGCCTGAGAAGTTAAATGGATACTTTAGTACAGATTGGGCACACCTTTGGTTACCATTAAAGGGATACAAAAATATGATCAGAATTGATAGGGAAAGATATTTGAAACATATGGTCACTGATCTAGAAACCCTAAACGAACGCTCATCCATAGATTTCCCTATGCTAGGAAATTATTCCTCTGATTCCTACTTTGGAAACTTCTCCCCCCTCTCATATGATGTCCCTCTCACTCAAAATTATGAAATGGTGTTAAAAGAGAAATCATTGGCACCGACAGAGGAAACCCTCTTCTGCCAAGAACTTGTGATAGAAATCACAGAACAAAAGATAAGAGAGCAAGAAAGTGATAAGAAAGGGGAAACATATGACCTACGCTCTCAAATTTGGACCATATACTTTGATGGATCTAAATCATAGGAAGGGTCTAGGGCAGGGTGCATCCTTATTTATCCAAAAGGGTGAATGTCAATTCTTATCTTGTATACTTGAGTTCGAATGCACAAACAACACCGTCGAGTATGAAGCTCTAGTACAGGGGTTAAAGAAATCCATAGACTTAAACATCAAAGAATTGAAGGTTTTCATGGATCCTGAAATTATCGTTAGACAAGTAAGGAATACTATACATTGCAACTCCCCACACCTAAAGAATTATCAACAAGAAGTGCATAGGTTAATAGATCATTTTGAAGCTTTCAATATCACAATGATCCCCAGAGAAAAGAATATCCTTACTGTTTCCTTGGCTACAACTACTTCAAGGTTGTCACCTATAGAATATTATGAAGCCTCCCAGTTCATTGTGGAACTACTCTACAAACCATCAGTGCCTAACAACATTTCTAATTGGAAAGTATTTGAAGGAGATGAATAGATTATAAACTTTCCAACTAACCAAGATAATTTCAAAGACTTAGCTATTGACGATGAAGTATTCCAGGAAAAATCAACATAAACTAATCCTTGGATGGGTCAACCGAATGACAAATCAAAGTCTCACACAATCCTGAAGGGGATAACTAATTTAGAGAATCTTTTTTACCTAAAGGAATGGTTTAAGGGGCCCAAAAATGAGAAGACCGGTAGTTCCTATCCCATGCATGAAACTATAAATATTGGAACCCTAGAAAACCCAAAAAATATTAATCTCGACAAAACTATATCTAAAGAGGAAAGGAAGACTTATCTCAAACGATTCAGACAATATCGAGATGTCTTTACATGGTCCTACCAAGATCTTAAAACTTATGATACCTATATCATTCAACACACTCTCCCATTAAAAACCGAAGTGAAATCCTTCCAATAGAAGCTCCAGAATTACCACCCATCCCTGGAACCTCTCATATGTCAGGAGTTGAAGAAACTTTTAGATGCCAAAATTATCTTCCAGGTTAGACATTCCGCATGGGTAGAAAATCTAGTTCTTGTGAGGAAAAATTCGGGAGAAATCCTTTTATGTGTAGATTTTAGGAACCTTAACAGAGCCTTAGAAAAGGACAACTACCCATTCCCATCGATGTATCAACTCTTGCAGACTGTGTCAGGCTCTGATATTTTATCTCCACTGGATGGTTTCTCGGGTTACAACCAAGTTCTGGTTTCAGAGGAAGACTATTTGAAAACTACCTTCCAAACCAAGTGGGGAACTTTCGCTTACAAACGCATGCCCTTTGGATTAATCAATGATGGGGAAACCTTCCAAAGGGAAATGGACGTAACATTTTAAGGACTGATCAACATGTGTGTAGTAGTGTATCTAGACAACATGACTGTATATTCGAAGAATAGAGAGGAGCACATCCAACATTTGACCCAGATTTTCAAAAGGTGTAGAAAATACGGTATATCTTTAAACCCTAAGAAAACTATCTTTGGTGTGGAACAAGGAAAGCKATTAGGTCATATCATATCCAAAGAAGRCATTCACATAGACCCTAAGCGAGTAAAATCTATAACTCATCTCTCRYTACCTCACAAAAAAAAGACAATGCAATCCTTCTTCRGAAAAATCAATTTTGTAAGAAAATTCACACCTGATTTCGCCAAGACTGTTAGACCATTACAAAAAATGATTCGTAAAGATGCTGAATTTAAGTGGGATGATGAACGAAAGGATTCCTTCAACAATATTAAAACTGCTATATCTCAAGCCCCCGTGTTAAGAAGTCTTGACTTTAATAGAGATTTCTTCCTCTATGTTAGCACAAAAAGTCACCTCTGGATTGCTGCAAAGCTAAGCTTGATAGCCATCAATATTTTATGTCATGGGTTGATTTTGTTAAAGGGATCAAATGGGCGCAGACTCGAGATAATATAGTTTTAACTCAAGAAACTGGACTAGTATGTGCAAGTAGGTGAGGTCTTAGTTTAAATTCAGTCAGTATGTTGTAGTAAAGGTGAGCAGGCGGAAGAAGTTGGTGAGAAAGGTGTAGAGGTATGCAACGGACATCAGGTCTTACAGCAGCCCAAAGAGGAAAGAATTAAACACAAGATCTTCTTGAAATTCAAATCTCAAAGAAACTAAAAGAAATTATAACAACATTACATTCGAACATCTGACATAATACAGTCACAACAATCCATTCGAATCAGTCATTCATCTCTTAGTAACATAGGTAGATAAGACAGAGTAAGAAAAAATTAATGTTATTAAACAAGAAGTCTCAGGAAAAAACACATAACCAGAAAACCAGAAGCTTCATTAAAACTTTACAATATGGGAGCTTTTCTCTACCATCCCCCCCTTTTACAAAATGACAGAACTCCATACTTATGCTCAACCAATTTTGTTCTTACAATAGAGGCATGCCCGGGTCTTCTCATTAAAGGCTTTACCTCTGCATGATCTTTGTCAGACTGTGCATGTAGTCTCATGTCAAAAGGGAGCTCTATCAGACGCAATCATGTTCCAGGAAGGATCTGCAACTGAGTTGACTAGATGGAAGTCCTTCCCAGGATTTCCATTAATGGTGGAAATGATGTTCAACCACCACCACCGACCTTAATAACTGCTTCATCGATATTGGGGAAGACCCAAGTTAGCACTGCACTTGTGGAATTTGGAAGCCTCTGTATTCTGTCATCTAGAGATGAGTTGGATGCTTGTATGGATGGTCAGGCAGTCATGGACGTGGATCTGGATCTGGCAAAATGATGGCGCGATGGGCGGGTCACTAGGTTGTGCGATGGCCAGGTGGAGGAGACACAGTGGTTGGGGAGAAATTGTGGGGTGAAACAGGCGGGAGTTGAGGTGTAATGGGACAGAGGGGATGTGGAGTGAAGTGGTACAGGTGGCGGGATATGAGAAGGGAAGATATGACAAGTGGGACAGTGAATGGAGGATAGGTGTGAGGGAGTGAAAGCTATAGGGGAGTGGGAGATGTGGCAGACAGAGGAAAGAGAAGGAGTGAGGGACAATTGTAGGGCAAACACTTGTTGATTTTGGATAGGGTGGTAGATGCACATGCACATATCGGGGCCACGAAAAGCAGTTTGATTATTCCCCGGTTTTGGGCCCGATGTGTGTCTTCGTTTGACACGTAGTGCCTTCACAAAACTATGGTTTCTTCCCCAGCCCGCTCTACAATTTTCAATGACCGCGCATGTTGAGGCTCCGATATGGCCAACGACTGTCGATCTGGAGCACGTAGATCTCTTCCACCTAGATCTACGTGCCTCTTATCACAACGTGACAAATGGTCACATCAACTCTGATGAACTAGGGATAAGCACCATTTAGTGGGTTTTTAACCCCATTCTTTGTTTTTTGTCACCCTAGGGCCAAATCCAAAGGAAAAACTCCCCCTTGCAAGAATATGTGATAAAAATCTATACTTTGTCCTCCGATCAATCATTAGATGTGGTTCTAACTTAGAAGGATGATGACAACAATGAGGCTCCAGTGTCGTTCATGAGCACTAACCTCCAAGGAGTCGAACTAAATTATCCTGCTATAGATAAACAAGCTTATGCAATTTATAAAGTAGTAAAAAATTTCAGATCTTACATCCTCAAGAGCCATACCAAAGTAATAGTGCCTCACCCTGCAATCCAATACCTATTCACTCAATAGAAGATGGGGGAAAGAAGAGGGAACTATATGGAAGTAGTCCAAGAATTTGATCTAGAAATAAAACATGCTAAACTAGTTAAAGGACAAGGATTATGAAAACTGGCAGCTAAGGCCCAGGACCAAGTAAATGAAGACTCCGGATGGGAGAATGAAATGAAATTGTGGTGTGGTGAAGCTTCATACATTTCCCCAAGGCAAGATTTTTGGTATTGGAATTTGACTTATCTCCTGCACCATGAGACTTGCCCAGAAAACATCAACCCTAGGGAAAGGAGAGCTATCAGGTTGAAATCTGCACAATATCGCCTCATAAATTCGGTACTCTTTTAGATTAATTATGATGGGGTATTTTTAAGATGTCTTGAATGTGAAGATGCATACAAAGTTCTTAAGGAGATCCACGATGGCCCTGGCGGTGGACATTTTGTAGGAAACACCATCGCTCATAAGATACTAAGAGTTGGTTATTATTGGCCCACTTTGTTCAAGGACACTCACACATATGCTAGAAACTGCAAAACTTGTCAAGTATGCGCTAGGAGAGAGAAGAGAGAAGAAATACCTCTCCAACCGGTGACCATTTCTAGGCCTTTTGAGCAGTGGGGGTTAGACATCATAGGAGAAATTACACCAAGATCTTCAAAACAACATAAGTACATACTCACTTCCACCGACTATTTCACGAAATGGGCAGAGGCCATCCCTCTGACTCTTGTAAAAAAGAAGGTGGTAATCCAATTCATAGAACAACAACTAATCACCAGGTTTGGTGTCTTTTCCTTTCTGGTTTTTGATAATGAAGCTTACTTTTCCTCCACCCTATTGACGGATTTTTCTCTATACAAAGGAATCATAATCAGTTACTCTGCAAATTATTATCTACACGGAAACATAGTGGTAGAATCAAATAATAAGAACCTAGTGAGAGTATTGAAGAAAACGGTTGGAGACAACCAAGGGAATTTGTATAATTTACTCCACAAAGCTTTATGGGCAGATAGAGTCACACCCAAGGAAGCTATAGGAAATTCCACATACTTTCTAGTATACGGGAAGGAATCCATTCTCTCGAACGTGCTTTATCTTCCATCTCTTTAACTTGCCCAAGATTCCATAGGAAAGCCTTCATCAGTCATACAATAAAGGATTGACACTTTTCTCATGTTGGAAGAAGAAAGGGAAAAATATAAATCGAAATTTATATCCCACCAACAGATCGTTAAAATATGGTTTGACAAGCATAAGGCCAAAGAGAAGAATTTTGAAGTAGGAGACTTAGTCTTGAAATGGGACAGAGCAAACAAGCCTAAAGGAAAACATTACAAGTTTTAGAATCTATGGCTTGGACCTTTCCAGGTGGCTGAGAAGATTATGGCAGGAACTTACCGGTTAAAAAATATAAGGGGAACCTGACGCCCTCCCAGTAAATGGCCAAGCCCTAAAACAATATTTCCATTAAAAAAAAAATTGTTTTGTTTACTTGTTTTCATGGTTTTTGTTTTAAGCTAGGTCAATTGCGAAATGCATTTTTTTTCTTTCTTTTGTTGTTTTATTTGAGCTCTTTCGAAGGTTGTGTTTATAAATACAATGGTTGACCTCAAAACATGTGACATGGCGAACTCTTTTCCTAACTCATCATTCACATACAACACAAGAAACATTGGGGAACCTTCAGTTGTTTCAAGGGGTCCTCTATTTAACCTGTGCAAATGAACAACTTTGGAGAAAATGAAGACGTGTTTGCTTGGTGGTCTGGTAAAACGTTAAGGGAAAGAAGGAAATCTGAAAAGGACTACATGAACCCTAAAGACAAAGTTAGCAAAGGATTCACCTTAACCATCTCATTTTTCAAAATAAAAAGACGTCATCCTCTCCCACTCGCTCGGGGCATTCTACCGAAATAAAATTGACCTTATCAAATGAGTGAACAGTAGGATAGGGTATGCAGATAACTCTGTCAGGGCTATGGATGCTCGCTTACAGCAGAGCAAGGTCTGTGATGTTAGGGTAACTCTGTCGGGGTTATGGATGCTCGCTGGCAGTGGAGCGACATCATAGTAAGTGAGTAAAGGTAACATGGTAGTGAATGATTTACTAGACTTTCGTAAAAGAGGGCATGAGTCAGGGTTACAGGAAACGAAGGTGGAATAAAGGTTAAAAACCCGACATGCAGACCTAGAAGCATCAAACGGAGAATTTCAAATGCAAGGGTAAAGAGGCTCTGATTTAAAACTGGTTAAGTTCTCCACCAGCTTTTGCATCAGCCGAGCCCAAAGGAGGAACAAAGATTCCTCTTTCACCCAATAAGTCTCCATTTATTGAGCACTCAACACACCCTAAAAATTCCATGTCAAATTTTACTTTTTGGGTACCACTTGATCTTTTTGCATTGTCTAATTCGACTTCATTATGAAAATTTTTGCCTTCGCTTATGATTTTTGGACTCTCATTTAAGTGTCTCGAATTTTTCTTGAACATGTGAAAACCCATAACTTAAACGAATTGCCAGCCAAAACATTTTCCTTGACGTGCTCAAGAATTCAGCATCGAGAAGAATTAAAGATGAAAGAGAATCACTCGAGAGAACCGAGGTCATCGAGCACCGATATTCATCGATGTCAGTAGAAGGGAGTTTTTCTTTCGCGATAGGCATCACACAAGGATATCATCAATGACTGATCCGTTTGGCATCAGTAAAAGGCTAAAAGAGTAAGCGTTAATGAAGAAATAAATGCTTCGCCGATAGTCGATCCCCGATACCTTTCATCATCGACGAGTTTTAGAAAGCTAGTCCATAGAGAACGTGATAATTTTATCCCTGGTCGTCGGCCCCTGATACCTTTCGACATCGGTAGACCTAGGTTTATTTTCACATGAGAATCTTGTTGAGAACCCTGAGTTAGTTTTGCCACGTCAGCACTATATGATGAAATCGATCGATGCCGGAGGTTTTTTTATAGAAAATATCAATGAAAACATCCATCGCACATCGTCGATACCCGATCTACCCACTAGGAAAGTGACACGATTGGACGTTTTAGCGCTAGATACATTTAGATTCGACACATTTAAGGGACTAATTAATTCCAAACCTCGCATTAGTTACTAATTCATGTGCGAATCAAAAGGACCGTTTGAATTTACCGATACAACACATCACCCTCTGCACCTCCACCGTCAACCCATGATGAATTGAATTACAAAGATTCGACGACAGATTTTGTTTGATTTTCACTCATAACCCGAATTAATTGGTTGAAATGACACGATAGGTTCTTCCCCATTTAAATTCTTTTGAGATGATCATGAACAAGATCATTGTGCACGAAGAAGTTCAAATCACCCAGAGGAGCAAGACAAGCGATTCGGAAAAAGCTTCCAAGATCCCGTGAGTATTAAACAACAGGTTTAGCAAGCATTACAGGTATGTACGATTCTGAGGACCTTATTATGCTTGACTTCATACATTTATATCTGATGTTTCTCTGTACGCACACCTAAAGGATTGATTTTGGTTGCAGGAATGATGCCTCTAAGAAATCCAAACACTAGGTGATCGTCGAGGGAGCTTAAGAAAAAGGAACTAGAGGTGGGAGAAGGATCTTCCCCAATAGTCACAAAACAATTGGAATTTTCCCCAAGACCGGAACCAGTCATCAAGACATCGAATAAGAAGATTTTCACTCAACCCTCGACCTTTGGAGACATAGAGGAAATCATATGGACCAATATAGTACTCTCGCACTGGGGAGAAATCTTCCAAAAGATCAAGTGGGAAGAATTCCCCGAATATACCCCGCACAATGACCTCGATATGAGAAAGCTCGACGATGAAGTTTTTCCAAATATCTGAAGATCGTACCTGCACATGGGAGCGAGAAGAACTCCAGTATAACCTTGCATATAAATCTTGAAGTGGCTTATAGACCACATTGACACAAAAATATGTTTGATTAATGATGACAATGGCGAGTGTGTCGGGGTCTTCCTTCCAGTGGAGGTGCAGAATTACTACAAGCTCAGAGAACTGGATGAGCGACTAAACACCGATTTTGTTGTAATATTCTATGAGAAACATAACACCAACTAGGTAAAGGCCTCATGGTGGAGAGAGGATAAAAATTACACCAATCGGACCTCTGGCTGGTACTCGACAACCAACTTAAGGGAGTCGTATATCTATCTGATGGCCCTCATCTGCCGATTTTATGGGGAGAAATATTGTTCCAGATTTTCAGAGGCATGGATGCCTCTAGATTACACGGTAGCCATTTCTGGGAGAGGCTTTAAATGGGGTGCCATCATTTCCAAGTAGTTGAGCATTTTCATTCAACAGGCTCAGACGCAAAAAGAAGGAGAGACTCCATCCTTCTACATGGATTCTTATTTATTAGATGTTATCTACGCCAGAAATATATTTTCTGGAATGAAGTTGAGCTAGCACACCTCAGAACTCCCGATCCACATATATTTCAGTGTATTATGGGAGAACAAGTATAAGAAATCCTATTCCCTCATCTGCGATCAATTCATCGCGCGTATTCATTTTTTTCTTTTCAAGAAAGAGTGCCCAAGACTGTCAGTTGTGACAAAAAAGATGATATCAAAGGTAGATCACTGGTACCTGGATGAGCACGATACCTACATCATGGTTTTTAGAGCCACTAGAGCACCACACCTTTTACCTGTGTATGTTCCTGATCGGCTAGTAGAAGGGGAAATCTATTACCAAACCATCCTGCAAGGTTACAAAGCCACTCTGGTAAAAGATCAGAAGTGGGCATTCATACCTTATGGATTCCATATAGGTTTCTACATGCTAAAAGACACAGCTCAAGCCAAGCAGGAAGGACTGAGTCAATTAGAGTTTCGATTCCAGACCGATCTCTTTCGCAAACATGACCCAAAGGGTCTAGTATTGAAGAACACATTGCAAGTATCGTCATGCTGGCCCTACGCCCATGACAAATTTGAAGATGAGGTCTTCACCGAAAATGCTCAAGACTGGGACGAGGTGGTGGAAAGGATGTCCGATCCTAAGATGACTAGGTTCAAGGCCATGAGTCTAGATGAACAAGTGACAACCCTGGAACAATCGGATCAAGGGGCCCTCAAGGCTAGAGAAGAAAGGATAGCATCTGAAGCAACTGAAGCAACGAAAGCCCCCTTGATAGACCTAATGCAAGGCAGAGATATACATTTAGCAAAGGATGCATAAGAAATGAGACTGCTCATGTTAGAATGGGTGCAGTAGGTGCTTGATCAACTACGAGATGAACCGGACCTTTCTGAAACAACAGGGTCCCCTGCCAATAACCCAGACATAAGTCAGGGGGTACAAGTGGCCCTGAATTTAAAGATCTTGATGAAATTGTCGAGCTGGATGACTTTGAATTCGCAACCACACCAGCTGGATCACCAAAAAGTGTGGTGAATCATCCAAAAACATTTTGGGTATCAATGCAAACAAGCGCATCAAACCCCTTGAGAGATTTTAAAAATATATATGATGATTTTGAAAGCCTAGAAGCATCTCTCGGGACCCCTATGCATGTCGAAGAAGAAAAGGGAACATAGAAGTAATCTTCCTGTCTTCCTGAGGTCCAAACCTAGGGGGTCCCATAGAATGAAAAGGAATCCGAGAGTGTCCCAGACACTAAGATGCCCGATGCACCGGAGACCCGAATAGACAGTCTGAAGAATGAGTCAGGGTCGGACGATACAAAGGAGGAACTCACACAACAGGAAATCGACGTTTCGACTGTTTTTGAACAAGTATCGAGTGTATACCTGATGCCTCGATTTCACTTGGTACTCAAAAAACCTATGGGCGATAGAAAACAGTCGGACCTTTGGAGCATAATGAGGAAGTTCAAGAACCCAATCTTGAACAAGTATACACCAATAGAAGTCTGAGAAACACACTCACATGGGGGAATCAACATATTCTTGAACCTGTGGATGAAGTAGCCGACATACATGCCATAGATTATGATCGAAGGAAGAAGGCTATCATCCAAAGAACCACCAAGAATAGGACGATAACTTTATATCGCTCCATCCTCATCACTACCGAGGAACATTTGATCAACACAGAACATGCTAAAGAATCCAAACTCATCATCATAGGGATAAAAATCACAGATGCCACCCTGGATAGAGATAAATAGGATGAATTAGAGTTGGTCACCACCCTGAAGGAACTAGAAAATTTGAGCCACCTGGATAAGTACTATCAGGACACCACACAGGCCATGGTGTAAGGAGTGAATTCAAGGAGGCCTATAGCAAGTTCACAGTCGAGCGACACCTATTCACTAAAGGGATATCCGAGCTCTAGGAAGACACTCTAATGGCACTTGCGATGTGCAAGGATATGGAGTACTGGTATGAAAAAACACAGCAAGCCATGGAGAGAGTCGACTACATTGGTGCAGTGCAACATGATCGAGATAAAGAAGAACACGGGATTCGGGTGTTGAACGAAAGAAGTCTTGATCGCATAAATAAATTGGCCGAGTATTGGGCAAAAATGTCTCGGGAACCACATCGAGAAATTCAAGCGAAATGGGTTAAGAGAAAGAAATATTGGATTAAGATCAATCTGGTGATGAAATATATCGGACTTCCCGAGTTTGGCACACCCGATGACTTTATCGACTTGCGCAACATAGTCTAATTGCACACCAAGCAATATGAAACATGGGCTGGAAGACTAGAAAAGGTGACAGACACAACACTAGGTCAGGTATGACAATTTATGGAACACCCGATAAAAGCTCGAGCTATGCTGCAGCAGTTAAGTACCAGTCTGGTGAAGTATTGGGCACATGCGATAGATATAATAGATATTTACGTGGCTCCGATGGAACAACACAGATTCCCATACGCCAACACCTGCGAGGATGTAACGACCCTACTTAAATAGATGTATAAGGATTATTAATTATAATTAATTTGATAATCTTACTGTCCTAATATGTTAGTTAAACAATAATTATTTCTTGATAATATTAACTAATTAATTATTATTAATTACTTGTTCATATTTGTCAATGATTAATTAATTATTAATTGACTCATTAATTATTTGAGAAAAGAATTAAAGGGG
>SNQJ01S0142282.1:0-17043 GCA_010110895.2 Picea sitchensis
CCACTCTTCTCTTTCTAAGTGAAAGGAAATTAAAAAAATTCTAAGGCCTAATCTATGTGCAACATTTTTTACAAATTTATGTGTCCCTTTAAGTTTTTTATAAAACAATAAAAATATAAGGGGTAAAAGAGACTTCTCTTCCTAGGAAAGGGGTCATTTTTTAGTACAAATGGATGATTAGAGAGGAAGTCATGCATGGAATGCGACCTATCAATGTTATAATAGTTTTGGAGTTATTGATAGATAGAATTATGTGTGCTCCCATTTAAGAACATCCTATCATCTATGATGAAATTGTTTGAAGGGTGCTTTCATAATCAATGAATTAGTAATAAATAGTCCACAATGGAAGTGGTAGAGAAAATATTAATATATCCTGAGCTTGATAGAAGTGGTGGTCAAGATCAACACATATGAACTTTTTGGTGAAATATCATCAAAACTGATAGAGGGATATGCAAGAGTATACAGTGAGAACCTTGACAAACATAACCCCTAATGCTTGCAACATTGTCTAAAGGATGGACAAATTATGTTTCTTTTTCCAAATATGTAAAATGAGTATATTACAGTTTAACGAATACATTTTCCTATTATTATATATGGTTTTATACTTTATCAAGAAATTTGCCAAAACATTACAAGGTTTTATAGTTAAGTGAAATATTCGCCAAGATTTTACAAGATTATGTAAGTGACTAAAAGATTCGCCAAAAAATTATATATACATATTATATAATTGATAAAATAGCCTTCAATTTTTCCTATGTATCATGGAGATTCTCCCATTTATTATACATATAAATTTAGGGGGGGTTCTTAAAATCACCCCTGATCATACGAACAATCTAGAGGAATATCTTTCTAGAAGCGGAAGCTTCTATTAGGTCTTCTTACATTAGACTTATTATTCCTTATTGCTAGGCCTTATTAATATTGACCTTTATTACATGGAAATATATTATTCTACATACATGAGGGGTTAGGTCCCTAACATGTCTGCCCCCTTATAAAAAGTTTTGTCCTCAAGGCTTGAGATGAGGAAATTGCTGTAGAATAGTAGCGGGTTCCCAAGTGGCATCTATTGGGGATGTATCTTTCCACTGGATTAACACTTCCTTCATGGTGCGCTGACACAGACGACGCTCACGCTGGTCCAAAACTGCTTGTGGCTGTAGCCAAATGGATCATTCTTCATCCAACTCAGGAATGGTGGTTTGGGTTTGGCACTTAGTTCCAATCACCTTCTTTAAGCAAGAAACATGAAAAACATGATGGAGCTTAGAATGATTGGGCAAAGCTAACCGATAGGCCACCTATCCCACACGCTTGAGAACTGTATAAGGACCATAAAATTTGGGCGCCAATTTTTGACAATGGTCATCCTTGAGGGAATTTTTCTTATAAGGTTGCAGGCGAAGAAACACCTGATCCCCTTCTACAAATTGAAATTTAGAACGACCTTGATCTGCTTGTTTCTTCATGCGATTCTAGGCCATAACCAAATTCTCTTTAAGGGTATGGAGAATAGTCTCTTGAACTGTAAGAATTTGGTCAACTGCCTGAACCTTCAAGACACTTGGAAAATATGAGAGAACTGAAGGTGGATTTTGTCCATAGATTTCTTCAAAAGGAGTCATGCAGGTAGTTGTATGGTAAGAAGTGTTGTACCACCATTCATCTAGTGGTAACCATTGAGACCACTAATTTTTCCTTTCCGATGCAAAACACCTCAAATATGTTTCCAAACACTTGTTGACCACTTCAGTTTGACCATCATTCTGGGGATGATAAGCTGTGCTGAGATGCAATTGGGTGCCTTGAAGATTGAACAGTTCTTGCCAAAAATTGTTGGTGAAAGTTGGGTCGCGATCGGAAACAATAGAATGTGGCATGCCATGAAGCTTGAAGACTTGATCCATGAAAAGTTGAGCCACAATGGATGTTGAAGAGCACAAAAATGAGCATACTTGGAAGACGATCAACTACCACCATGATGACTGATTTATTTCCCGATCTAGGTAAGCCTACAATAAAATCCATAGAGATATCATGCCAAATAGTAGGGGGAATTGGAAGCGATTTTAGTGTGCCAGGAGATTTGACTGTTTCTCCCTTGTTGCATTGACACACATCAAATTCAGCCACAAAATTACGAACGTCATGTTTCATACCATCCCAGAAAAAAGAACGTTTGACCTGGTCATAGGTTTTTGTAAACCGTGAATGCCCAACTGTGGGTGTAGCATGAAGCTCAGAAAGTACCGTGGATTTAATTTTTGTTTGTGTACTTAAATACAAACAGACTTTGTATCGAAGCTCATCATTAAGCCAAGAGTACCCTGGGGAGACTGGAGAATTGGACTGGAATTGTTGTATCAAATGTGAACTTTTGGGATCTTATAGCCATTCCTGGCGAACATCTTGGAGGTAATGTGGTACAATGAAGGAGAGAGAAAAAAGGGACCCTTCATCTTCATATTTTCTGAAAAGTGCATCATCAACCACATTGTATTTTCCTTTTTTGCAAATGATCTCATAATCATATCCAAAGAGCTTAGTCACCCATTTTTGTTGCTTGGGGGAGGAAAGGTTTTGTTCTAGAAAATACTTGAGACTTTGATGATCTGTCTTAATTTGGAAGCTTTTCCCTAATAGATACGAGTGCCAAAGATCCACAACATGCAAAATAGCCAACATTTCCTTTTCATAGATTGATTTTCTTAAACTTTTCTCTGACAATTGTTTGTTGGTAAAGGCCAAAGGTCGACCCTCTTGCATAAGGACAATGTCAATTCCTTTCCCGGAAGCATCACATTCCAGGACAAAGGTCTTTGTGAAATCAAGAAGGGCCAGGATTGGAGTGGTGCACATGGCCATCTTCAAGGCTTGAAAAGACTGAGCAGTTGCTAGAGTCCAAGTGAAAGAATTCTTTTTAAGGACACCAGTGAGAGGTGCTGCAATCTTTCCATAATTCTTAACAAACTTGCAATAATAACATGTTAAACCCAGAAATCCACACAAGATTTTGAGAGTATTTGGGTGAGACCAATCTTACATAGCTTCAATCTTTTTAGGATCCACCCTGACATTGGCCTTGCCAACAGGATGACCCAAGTACTCAACTTCTGATGTGCCAAAATCACATTTAGATTGTTTGAGGAAAAGATGGTGTTGCGAGAGTATATGAAGAATTTGATCCACATGAGAAAGATGATATTGCCAAGTTTTACTATAGAGGAGAATATCATAAAAGAAAACTAAGACAAAATGACGGAGAAACGAACAGAAGACATGATTTATGAGGCTTTGGAAGGTGGAGGGGGAATTACATAGGCCAAAGGGCATGACCAAAAACTCATAGTGACCCTCATGAGTTTGAAAGGCAGTCTTGGGTATGTCAACTTATTGCATACGTATCTGGTGGTAGCCAGAACATAGATCAAGTTTAGTGAAGTACTGAGCACCACTCATCTCATCCAAGAGATAATCAATGATATGAATGGGGAACTTGTCCTTGATGGTGAGCTTATTGAGGGAACGGAAGTCAGGACAGATGCTCCAAGTACCTTCTTTCTTAAGTACCATGACCATAGGGGAAGAATAAGGGTTGGTACTAGGGCAGATAACACCTGCTTGGAGCAATTCCTGCACTATTTTTTGAATTTCATTGTTTTGGGAAAATGGGTGGAGATAAGGGAGAACATTGGGAGGAAGACTGCCAGGAACAAGGGGAATGGAATTATCATGAACACCATGAGAAGGAGGAAGGCCCCGAGGGGTGGGAAAAATAAATTGATGTTTGGAAATGATAACTTTGAGGTCAAGATGCATAGAGGGTGTCTCAATGGATTGAATAGAATTGATTTGAGCAATCCATACGATGGGAACTAATAATATCAGGAGAACCAACTGTGAGACCTTGGAATTGCATGGTTAATTCCTTAAAATCCATAAGAATGGGACCCAAAGTGTGTAACCATTCAACACCTAGCACAATCTCACAACCTCCCATGTCAATGGAAAACATATGGGATTTCAGTTGGTAATGGCCAATTTGAAGACATACATTTTCACACCGCCCACCACAGTTCATGGACCCACCATTGGCTATCATGATTTGAAAATTATTGATAGCACAAATATAGAAATTGGTTTCCTGGGCAATACGACGATGAATAAAATTGTGGGTGCTACCACTGTCAACAAGGATGATGACCTTCCTGTTCTTAATGTAGCCAATGAGATTGAGCATTTGGGGGGCCGAGAAGCCAGTGAGGGCATGCAAGGAAATAAGTGGGTCAACTTCAGGTGGGTCAGTACGTTATTAGGTGGTATCGGGAAGGGAGGGTTCTTCAACAAATGGAATAGTCACATCCTCTTTCGGAACATCTTATGAGATGGCCATAAATAGTTTTTGTTCCTTACACTTGTGCCCTGGAAAATATTTCTCATCACAATTATAGCAAAGACCCTTCAGTTGGCGTTCAACCATTTCAACCTGAGTTAGTTTCTAGACCTTGAGGGGAGTAATAGGGGGAGTTAGGATTAGCGGGTCGAGGGCAAGGAACAAAAGGGGGTTTTTCGTTCTGGAAAAAAACAACTTGTTGGGCCTCTTTAGCACGTTGAGTATCTTCCAAACAAGTGGGAGGGAGGGTCATGAGAACCTGGGATCAGATTTCATCCTTGAGACCACTAATAAAGCATTCACAGAAGAACACATCTGACATGCCCTCTGTTTGAAAGGACAAATGATCAAAAACAGTGATGAAGTCTTCCACTGTGCATGACTATTTCAACTTGGTCAAACGACCTAGATAGTGTTTATCAGTATCAAAGTGGGCATAGAGCTCAACAACAAATAGGGTCCAGGCAATATACCCCTGACGTGAATTTTTTCTCCATTGCCACCATTGCCAACATTCATGATCTAGATAGAGGACAACATAGCGAAGTTTGTCCAACTCGCCAGTAATACCATGCAGAGAAAAATAATGCTCCATTTGAGTGACCCAACCTGTAGGATCAGAGCCATCAAATTTATTGACCTCTACGCAGGGAAGATGAGGTTCACGATGAAAGGAGTTGGAGTGAAAATGTGGATACTGAGAGGAATCAACAATATCGGGTTGTGTGGATTAAGAAGGACTCGTAGGGCGATTCAACAATTGATTGACAACAGTCTGGAGGGAGGCCAATTGGGTTGTGAGGTTGGCTTCCAAGGTGTCAATGTGGGAATTGGTGGAATCCACCTGAGATGTGAGATGTTAGATGGAGACATGGGCTTGATTGACAGAAGTTTGGAGATATTGGTTGCGAGTGGTGGCCAGTTGGAGATGGAAAGTGCGAGTAAAACAATGTTTGGGTGGGACCAAAAAACAAAATGACTTATAAGTGATAGTTACCATGACGATCATTGATTGAAGAGAAATATAATGGGATAGGCGGGAAAATAGGGAAATTGGGAAGGGGTCGTGTCCACTGAAACAAAAAGGATTAAAAATGAAGGGTATGGCTGGGATCAGGGAGAAAAGGGGAATCCAATGGAATAGGTCCCAAATAAGTGTGTCGGCGGGACCACTATACTTCGTTTTTTACTCCTGTGGAGTTATACTCCGTCCTGAAGAATACTGCAGTGACAAAATTCCCAAATGCTTAACAGGAAGAAATGTGTAGTAATTTTGCATCCAGAATGTAGAAGAAAATGTAGCACGTGAATAGATATTGTTGGTTCTATTTTTGTTTCCTTCCCAAGGGTTAGGGTATTCAAGGGTTCTACAGACAAGGGTTTGCCCTGTGTTATATCTCTCTGATATACGTGCGGGGTCCAATAGTAGTACTCGAACCAATATCTCAGGGAACCAACTTATAAGGAGGCTAGACCATACCCTTAGCCGTATTACCCGACTACCCAGGTACTAGAGATTATCTTCCCTAGTGTTGTTCTCAGTGGCACTTTAACATTCAGGCGACCAATCGGTTTATCTACGGAGGGCTTTAGGAGATCTAGGTCAATCCATATACAGGTGTTTTCTGATGCTCTACCACTTGAAGGGGTACCAACAGGGGTTACGAGGGTGGCCAACAAATGTGCTCTTAATTACCACTTGTATTTCCTACGTGTATGAATCCCAGACCGCGGGTTTATGCACGTAATTACATATCTTTGTAGCTTAAAGATGCTGGAATACGTCTCTACCCTGAAAAGAAAAATTAACCCACAATTTTATGCTGAGGAAGGTGCTATGATACCCCTTGTAATATTCCAGATATAAAAATTATGTAGAATAGAAATAAATAGCTAGAAATGGCAGATGAACAACAATATAACCAGAGAAACACCACGATAATACCAAAATGATAACAAAATAACACCAGAAAGAGCACTTTGATTACTGAGAGCAATGTTCACTTGCCTCTTCGAGGGGGAAACCTCCAACAGAGCAGAGCTATATTACAATAATCTTCAAGACGAAACTTCTCATACCCTTGACTCCTATTTATACTAAATATGTCTATCAAAAGAACAATCTAGAGGCAAATCCTTCTAGAAGCAAAAGCTTCTATTAGGTATTCTTACATTGGACTTATTATTCCTTATTGCTAGGCCTTATTAATATTGACCTTTATTACATGGAAATATATTATTCTACCTACGTGAGGGGTTAGGTCCGTAACATAGCCTAAAATGACTATTAATTCACTTTGTGGGTGAATTAAGGGACATAAAGTGAAACTATGGAAACTTAAGTAAAGTGGGTTTTGAGTTAAGATTTACTTGAGATGATGTCNCTCATGCATCCTTAAGGAGGGCGCATAGGGAAAATGAGAGCTCAATTGTTCACTTGTTCACCTTGAGACTTTGGTGAGGAGTAGAGAGGTGAGAATTCAGAGGAGAGCTCAGCAAGATAGGGTGCACATGTTCATGGAGGGCGCAAGGCAGGTTTGAGTCTCATTTATTCATGGTGAGTGTATTTTCTAGGAGGATGGTGCACTTGAGGAGGAGGGCGCATGTCTACCTGGTAGCAGATTGTTTGGAGCTTTCTTGTTTCTAATTTGTGGGTTGTGGAGAGGGAAAGCAAAGGGCAGTTTGCATGCAAGGGTTGTTCAATCAACAAAGAGACAGAGCAAGGGCGTAAGGGTCTTCAGGCACAATCAAGGAAGGAGGGGGAACACATCCCAAGGAACCATTGCAGAGCTTGTGTTGAGATTGCAGAGTATCAGGTTCCTTTGTATTTATCTTTCTTATTGTATTACATGATTAAAGAACACTATATATATACATTCATCTCAAACTGGTTTTCCCTGGGAGGTTTTATCCAGGGTCATGTTGACCAAAAATACCTGTGTTCATTTCATGTATGTTAGAGTTTAAAACAAAATTATTTCAGCACTAATAGATCTCTAGGTGTGTTATATAGCTTATGGTATGAATGTGCTAACCTTTGGTGACAAAACTACATGCTAGAGCACCCATTTGGCCTATGTAACCGTAACAAATCAGTGAAGAAGTTACTGAACAATTTGTTGTCCTAAAAAAACAACAAACAATTGTTAGACAGTTGAAACTTAGATCCAACTTGAGGTCAAAGACAGACCTAGTTGGCAGCTTGATAGGACCTGGAAAATCTTCAGTGGTTGCCCAAGTTTCTTGGTAATGATGTGATGACTACTGAGGAACATATGAGTATTTTTTGGGCTTTCTTTCAACTTAATCCCGTGAGTGATGATGCTGAAGACTTAGTAATGAAACTTTTCTCGGCCACTCTTACCAATGCTTCTAGGAGATGGTATGAAAGTCTCCCTGATAAGAGCATCAAGACTATGGACCAACTCAAAGAAACTTTTCTTAAGAGGTGGAGTACCAAAGAGGATCCAAGCATTTTTTTGACTCAACTTATCGAAGTCAAGAAATTAGAAACTGAAACTATTAGAGAATTTAATGCCAAGTTTGAAAATTTGCTTCAACAAATCCCTAAAATCCATCACCATGGGGGAGATTATTTTCTCTTCCTCTACATCAAAGCTTTCCAGGGAGATTTTGGATACTTTCTCAAAGACAAGGGTCCAAAGACAAACCATGAAGCCAAATAAATGGCTACAAAAATTGAGACTAATATTTCATCATGCAGGGTATATCCTTTCTATACCCCGAGAGCTAGTGTCAATACCAAACCAAGGATTCTACACAATTATTATCCCATTTAAGATACTAGAGCTCCATGGGCACAACTTGAAGAGTCTATAAATGACCTTATCAAGAATCAAATGTTGATGATGAACACAATTACTAATCTAGATAGGGTGCAACAAGAATCCCCCAAGCCTCCTTTTAGGGGACATCCTCAAAACCCTAGTCAAGTGTGGAGATATAGGCCTTCAAATGAATAAAGGGTTCCAAATACTCTAGATCCTTCAAATGTTATAAGTGAGAAGGAGACTCCTTGGTGCTTGACTTGTAGAGAATCACATTGGGAACATGAATGCCCAAGGAATAATAGGGAACACAATCAAATGAATCCCTTTGATTCCATAAAAAATATATTTACGATGTCTCCTCAATTATGCCTCATTATCACACCTGAACAACTTCAGGAAAGAAAAAGGGACACAACTAGGAAGGATAGGATGGAAGATATAAACTTCCTGGATGAGGAGTCAAGGGAGAGACTTGGGAAGAATGAATTAAAAGTGTACACAAGACAAAGAAATGCGCCACAATATCCTCCTAGTGACCCTAAGCTCCCTCAACAAGGACTTCCTCCTCCACCAAAAAGTAGATCTCCTCCTAGTCCCACTTTTCCAAAGACCAATGACTTAGAATTGAATATCGACATAGACATTGTCTTGGCAAAGATCAACATACATGTACCTCTAAAAGAGATCATTAATATTCACTCGATGAAAAACAAGGTTGAAAAATTATGCAAGGTACAAGGTGAACCTGTGGACCCTCCTATAATGCTGCAAGATTATCATTTTAGACTGCAATATGATGAACACCCACCATTCTTCATGTCATTGCAGGTAAATAATAAGATCTTCAATAACTGTATGCTTGAATTCGGTGCAGGTGTAAATATCATGTCCTTAAAGGTGATGAGGCAGTTGGGTTTGAAGACCACAAGGCCTTACAAGAATGTATGCGGGATTGAATCGAGGGTCATTCCCACTCATGGTGTAGTAGAGAATGTGAAGGTCTGCCTTACTCAATATCCCGAGATAGTTATCTCGATGGGAATTGTGGTTGTAGATGTTCCCAATGTATGGATAATTCTCTTTTCTGGGAAGTTTGCTGCAATGTTGGGTGGCACATTACAAATGGATTTGACTGTCTTGATATACCTATGGACGATGGTACTTATGCCCACCTACCCAACATGACCATGACAAAGAATCATGTTGAAGAGATTGACCTTGACTCAGAGATGGAGGAACCCCCTGAAGTAGTCAAGGAATCTCTTCTGTATTTTTTCCCAGATGACTTTCCCTTCGCCAAAGAAGAATATTTTGATGCTATAGACTGGCCTAAGGAGAAATATTACCAACAAAAACTAAACAATATCAAAGATAAGGAAAGTGGCTCTGTCAAAATATTGAAGAAAGATGATAAGGACTTACTAATTAGACCGAGCCAAGATGATGTTCTCATGACATAATCCCACCCCCTGCCTCGAGGAAATATACCAGGGTAATGCAAGAGATAGTTGACTTTAAGGGAGGAGATTATAAACAAGGATATTTGGTTCTAGAGTGCGATACAAGGAAGTGCCAGCCCAACACATGAAAGGAGTTTGAGAATTTTTGTATGGTTCCCTACAAGATTGTAAAGAAGTATATCAATGATTCCTACTACCTATCCACGTTACAAGGGAGAATATGTCCACTACCAATTAGTGGGTCCCTTCTCAAGCCCCATTATCAGGAAGAGACTTGACTTCTTGAGGTATCATAGATTAAGGTAGGTAGGTTAGGGTAGGCATTTTCATCCTACACTATGTTAGATTTTTTGGTAGCTCGAACATGTAATTCTACATTAGCGGTGCCTAACATGCAGAGGTGTCTGAGAAACACTCTTTAAAGTGGATTTTATGTAATGACTAAAGTGAATTTTGTAAGGTTGAGTGGCTTAAGTGATTTAATTCATATCAATGGAATATTAATTCGTGACCGTTATATCGTGAGATCCAAGATATAATCTTTTCCATTAAGATCTAGGGCTAGGTTTTTAGTCATTAGGGGATTATAAAAGTAGATCTAAGAAGAGTGAGAGGCACATAATGAGTGAATAGAAGCACGAGGGAGTCTTTCTCATGTACTTGTGTCTGAGTGGGAAGGGTTGAGGAAGTGTGAAGGGGGAATCTAGGGATATAGCCGCCAAGTGGGATAGGATATCAACTGCAACATTGTATTCCTATGATGGGTCATTATCCAAAGAGAGGAGCCTAGGATTTTATCTAATAAAATCAAAATCAGAATTGGTTTTCCTGCAAGGGTTTTTCCAAGGGTGTTTACCCGAATCTCATGTGCAATGTGATGTTTGGTTTCTGATTTTTCTTTCGCTATTTATCATTGAGTAATATAGTTGTGCTTTAATTCAATAAACTTGTTTTGTTTAGAATTAATTGTTAGAAAAATAAGATCGCAGAGCAATAAAATAAAAAACAAATGCGTAAATAAAACACAAAAGATACACAATACAATAGAGACACAGATATATGTGGTTCACACAGTGTGGGCTATGTCCACCAAAGAAATTGTCAGGTCCTTCCTTTATTATTATCCAGCAAATGAAGGGATACAGCGCACAACACACCCACTATAACTTCCTCTTCTTTCTCTCACAGTGTCCTCACTCAAAAAATAATATATGGAATGATACATAGCTGCAATACATTTCCCTCATAAAAGAGGAATTCCTTCTAGGGTAAAAAACCCTAACATAACTTCTACTGCTAGATCTGCGACCTTATAATGAATGGTCAAAATTTACTATGAAATTACAATATACATTTACAAGGAATTTTTTTCTTCGGGGAACGTTGTCTTCTGAACCTGTGCTAGGGGCCTTCTTTCCCCTGGACCCCCTAGCAGGGGGGATAGCCCCCTCTACACTCCCCCGTGTGGAGGGTTGTATAGTCTTCCAGGGTGTAAAGTCTTCATGGGGTATAAACATGGTTGAAAACAAAGACCTCTGAATCAGGAAGATAATCAGGCTCCACAACCAACAATCTACCACTTGGAGACTGATCTCAACAACTTCACTAATGTTGTATTTGTTGGACTATGATCCTTCTTAGACATGAAAAATTTCTCATCTTCACCTTCATTCTTGAAGACCAACTGAAACTGAGCAAGAAATTAGTTTCTCCCTGGTTACTCCCTTTGTTAACATGTCTGCAAGATTCTGGCTAGTGTGTATCTTTTCCAACTTCAAATGTCCATCTTCCAAAATAGATCGTATGAAATGGTACCTCAGTTGTATATGCTTAGTCTTCGAATGGAAGGTTGAGTTATTTGCAAGATGAATGGCACTCTAGTTTTCACAGTACAACCTGCTATTCTCTTGCTTCTTTCCTAATTCCTCCATAAACCTCTGTAGCCAAATCATCTCTTTACTAGCCTCTGTAGCAACAACATACCCTGCCTCTATTGTTGAAAGTGAAACAACCTTTTGCAGTTTCAAAATACAACTTGTTGTTGGTCCACCTATAGTAAAAACATATCCTGTGGTGCTCCTCCTGCTATCTTTATCACCTGCCATATTTGAACCAACATATCGCTATAGAACAATGTATTAACCTCCAAAACATAATGCATGAGTAGCAGTACCTCTCAAATACCCGAGAATCCACTTTACTTCCTCCCAATGTTCTTTACCTGGATTGTTCATATACATGCTCAAAACTCCCACTGAATGTGAAATATCTTGTCTTATGCAAACCATCACATACATCAAGTTGCCAACTACTGATGAATAAGGGACCCTGGACATGTATTCTATCTCATCCTGTGATAGCAACTGACATGTGGAAGACCGAACAACAACTAGATTGGAGGTTGGGAAGAGCAGTCATCGAAGAGATATAACGGCTGGAGTTGGGCAATGAAAAAGAGTAGAGGCTGAGTCGGAATTGGATCAATCCATCCGAGAGGTAAAGGAAGGCCGACGTCGCTGAGGACAACAATCAATGTAGGGAGTCATCGATTGGGTGAAGCACGAGACTCCAGAGGATATTACCAATGGGATGAGGATAGGAGATGGGTAGTTGTGGAATGTTGTAGCCATCAGATAGTAACCACCAATAGCTAAAAGAAATCCACCGACAATCGCTAGGAGGGAGGGACAACCACAAATATCCAAATAGGGGCCACAGGGCCACTGGGCAGCCCCAGGCAAGTTCAGGAAACACTCGGGTAGTCGGAAGACAACCCAAAATTTTATGAGTAGCAAGAATAATAGTCGGGTAATGCCCAGAGAGGCTTCAAGAAACCCAGAAAAGGACCTTGGTATCAACGAGAGGATGTGGGAAACCCCGGGAAGCCTTGGGCAACAAACAATAGGTCCAAGTAGCGGGTAGAAAGACCGGGAAGTAGGTACGAGATGTGTAATTTGAGTTTTCAGTAGGTTGCTAAGATGGAAGCATTGGGGATGAGTTGTGGACAGTGACTCATCTCTCCATATGACGGGAATGAGGTAGATTTTCCTTAGTGTTTCAGAGACAGACTCAAACTTGCATGTAGTGAAGGGCGTTGGATGGGTCATATTCCAACTAGAGTCAAGTGGTTCTCTTGAGGTGGTATGAGTGATATATGCCCCAGGGCTAACGTTTCTCTCAATATATTCCTTGGAGGACATGGGGTATGCATTTATGTTCAAGGATGACAGGTACTCATGCGTTTATATGGAGAAGATACCCAGGATGCAGTAGTGAGGCTTGGCATAAGGGAGGGTATGATGTACAGGGTGTTGGGACAATCTGTAGTGGGGTCCAAGGGGATCTTGGATCATAGACCAGATTATAGTGCAACAAAGGTAGTAGGAGTGTCTTCTAGTTCAGATGGAGTAACTATAGCAACAACATATTTGATGGGTTCAGATATTGATCCAAGAGGAGGTTCTTCCAAAAATACCTTCCTCGCTAAGAGGGAGTGTTATCTTTTAGGGTATCTCGGATAGGTACTTCTGTATTGGCGGTGTCTAGCATGCATAGGTGTTCGAGCAACACTCTTTAAAGTGGATTTTATGTAATGACTAAAGTGAATTTTGCAAGATTGAGTGACTTAAGTGATTTAAGTCATCTCAATGGAAGATTAAGTCGTGATTGTTAGATCATGATATCCAAGATCTAATCTTGGCCATTGATATCTAGGGTTAGGGTTTTAGTCATTAGGGGATTATAAAAGAAAATCTAAGGAGAGTGAGAGGCACACAATGAGTGAATAGGAACAAGAGTGAGTCTTACTCATGTACTTGTGTCTAAGTGGGAAGGGCTGAGGAAGTGTGCAGGTGGTAGCGAGGGAGACAACAACCAGGTGGGCTAGGCTATCAACTGCAACATTGCATTATCCTAGTATGTGAACCCATGCTTTTATCTAATAAAATCAAACTTAGAAATGGTTTTCCCACTTACAGGAATGTTTACCCGAATCTCGTGTGCAATGTGATGTTTAGTTTCTGATTTTTCTTCCGCTATTTATTATTGAGTAATCTAGCTATGATTTAATTCAATAAACTTGTTTTGTTAGGAATTAATTTCTAGGTGTTGGTTTCCAGAAAAATTAGCACATTACATTGTATATATATTGCATCACACATGTCATGGTAGTGTAGTTGCATTTCACTTGGATTTGCATGCATATTTTCTATTTACATACTGTTTTTCTTGCATCCTTACATGTTTCTATGTTACATTCGTATGATTTTCACACTTGTATTGATATGTTGGAACAAAAATATCATAATTTTATTTTCCTCAAGTTTTGCTCTAGATTTTGGTAGTTATCATTTTTCCATATGAATAAGGGGTGAGTTACAGCACCCCTCCGATTTTAACAGTTTGCTCGAGTGTGTGCAGGTATAGGTTATACCAAGAGATGTTGAGGTTCTCATGCACTCTAGGGTGAGCACATATCCCCATGTAGGAGCCAAATGTTATCCCCCTAGCCTAGTGGTAACCAAGGAGATGATTTCTCGAGGCATGTAGGTAGAAAACATGTAGTGCCAAGAGATGGATGTATAACACAACCCACATAGCTCCTCTTTCACACCACTCTTCACCATCATCATCAGAAACAAAGAAACGTCCACTACACTAGTTTGGAACCCATAGGAAAACATGTCTTGCTTCATGAGGTAACAAGTCTATTATCATCGTAAGTGTTACTTTAATATTTGAAGCATTTAAGCATGTTGCAAAAAGTCCTTTCTTGATTATGGAACATTTGCTTGGAAATTACATTTTTTTCCTAATTTCACCTTGGTGGTTGGCATGGTATCCTAGTAAGTTGGTCACCCTAGGGAAAAGGGTTTCTACTGGGGTGTTTCCTTGAAGGGTCATCGTACAATTCCCAATCATACTTCCCACAATTCTTCCCCTTCATTTCCTCATCTTTTGGGTCTTCGTGTGCATTGACCCAAAGAATGGTTTGTACCTCATTTCAGGGGAAGAAGGGGTTGAAGGCCCAGAGGTTTTGTAATTGTCATCATACATAAATGCTCTCCTTAAAGTCCTGGGAGCCATGAAACACTTTTCTAAATGAATAAAGGATTTTTTTAAATGGAAATGAATAAGGAAAAAGTGTCTCGCTTGATGGGGGAGTGCATTACAGTGTTCTTTTATTTCCAGTACACATAGCACCCAATGTGTTCTAACTTTAAGTGGAATTGCAGTGATCTTTTATTTCCATTTCACATAGAAATTAATGTTTGGACTTAATGAAAAGGAAAATAAAGGGCTTGGAAAAAAAGTTGCATAGCAAAAAAAGGGAAACTCAAGGATGTAGCACACCCTCCACAAAGGCACCCATAAATGAGACAATATGAACCATTAATATGTCAAGGACCCCATGCCCAAGATTCTTTCCCCAATCCACTTCATACTCATTACATGGTNTGCATAGCAAAAAAAGGGAAACTCAAGGATGTAGCACACCCTCCACAAAGGCACCCATAAATGAGACAATATGAACCATTAATATGTCAAGGACCCCATGCCCAAGATTCTTTCCCCAATCCACTTCATACTCATTACATGGTCAAGATAAGGTCTTCTTGGGAAACATTCCTTGACTTAGGGATTGGCCTACCCAATAGGGCACTATGACACCCCTCCCATACCTAAATTTGACAAAGTTTATAAGGTCTTTGAGCATTTGTTTAATTTGAAAAGGGGGGATTATATGCACTTGTTTGGGTTGTTCTTTTATTAAATGTGACTTACTTAGCATGATTCATATGACTTGTGGACCCTTGGAGGATGTACTTGTTTGTCTTTACTTTGCAGGACCTTTCCCAGTGGAGGATGATGGACCACGCATGACCTCACCTTCTTGTACATGTCCTTTGGAGGCCTAGGACTTCACCCTTTGGCCCTTGACGTCACCTTAGAGGATAGGGTTTGAAGGAAGATGTGGTTCTGGGGGTGGTTTGATAGTACGTCACCCTCCTAGGGCATGACATGACCATTTTTAGGGTTTTACTTTCTTTATTTTTCATTTTTTGTAAATTGTAAAGGAAAATGAAGGGGGGCGACCCTCTTATAATTTGTTTTTGACAATTTTAAGTGTACAAATTGGTTCATATGGCCTCATATAAATAGAGAACCATCTCATTTTCATTTTTCATCATTCATTCCTCACCATTTGTGAGAACAAGTCTAAAAAAATTTCCCCACTTGGATATCTTTCTCTTCTACACTAATGTGACTTGCATGGAGGATCAATTTGTGGATGCTTTTCTGATTTTTGAATGGAATTTGTGCAATGAGGGTTTTTATCTCATGTTATCTTGGTGAAGTAAGTAAAATTTCTGCAATTTTTTCTTTGTGCTATCAAATGTTCATGGTAATTTCCTTTTTCATGCTAGATGTCTTTCTTGGTGAAACCATAAGAGAGGAGTGTAAGTGCTTCCTCGTATTACAAGGCTATTATTGTTCAAAATTGGTGAAATATCCTTGCTACGGTTAGCATCTTAAATCCCTAAAGTACTATCACTTTAGGATTTTATCCCTAGACACTTGATTTCTTGACCTAGTTGAAGTATTAAGAAGGGAGAAAAGGTTGTTAGAGCCCAAAATTGCTTGCACTTTAGAAATCCTTCTCCTCAAGGTTTAAACCCTAAGACCCTAATGTCTAGTACCTTAGAGTTTAAGCCTTGCCTCTTAGTATTTTCTAGATTAATATTCAAGCATTGTGTATTTATTGGACACATCGATCACATTGAGAGGGGGGGGTGAAACAGTGTAGGGATATTTTTCACTTCTTTACAAAACACCTTAGGTAACAATCACCATTTACTCATTATTTATTACTTTCATTCGCAACTAGTTGTTTGTATGCAAACATATATCAGCAACACACACCATCAATAAACCATCACCATAAAGAACACAAGGAACAAAAGATATATGCATAAGTTTATTTTTGTATTATGTACTACAATCCTTGGGGTTTATCAGCATCAAATGAAAAGAGAAACAACTCCAAAAGAGCACAAAATCTCAATACAAGACTCAACTTGCAGATCTGAGCACCAACTGAAATGTGAGAAATCCAATCCTCAAGTACAAGACCCTGTTTGTGAATAAAAACCAATATTTCAACATGTACACGACCTTTTTATACTGCAACTTGTGTATGTATGTGTTAGTGATATTTCTTGTAAGGGGGTTAGAATGCAAAGGAATGGGTTAAAACCCACTTGTCCTAAGTTTGGAATGCTTACGCGCCTGTGGTAAGCTACAAGAAATTTTGGGCGGCAGAAATTCGCGCGCCCAGATCAACGGTGCATATAGGATTCCGCCCCCCCCCGCCTTTCTACCT
>SNQJ01S0142283.1:0-24692 GCA_010110895.2 Picea sitchensis
TATTGTTTATTATTTTTAATCTATTTTTGTCTTCACATGTATCAAAATGCTAGAATACGTACCTCTCTTATTTTCACGATAACATTTTCTTGGCTTAACCATTTCTCAAATGAGTTATATGTGACACAAGATGAGACCGATACCTATGTTCTAAAAAAAATGTTTCGATCATTTTAAGACCTTTTTAGCCTGCACGAACAAAAGACATTGTAATTTTAGGAATATGTTGACTTTAATAATTTAAAAAAAATATAAAATTAATATTAAAAATTTCCAAAAAATACACAACACAAGAAAAACGGGTTCTGTACAAGTATACAAGTTTTTGGAAAGAAATTCCATCATTAAGACACTCAACATTCCATGAACGAAAAAACATATACCTTATATTGTTGGAAAAGTCAGATATAATTGTTAGAAACAATCAAATTCGACTTAGTTATTCACAACTTCTATGAATAAAAGTTTTATATTCAAAAAACTAATTCAATTTCTTACATTTCATCTTCTTACACCATATTCAACTTCATTGTAAAAGTACATAGAATAATCCCTTCAAGTTAACATATTGTTGTTTTTCGAGGTTTGCATTCTCACTAACTCGTCATGAGAGACCATCATTAGCTTGGACTCACATTGAATACATAACATAGATTTACTTAATGACAAGACTTTATTTATGAAAAAATTACATCACTTGTAACAAAAATAATTACATCACTTATAACTAAGGTTTAACAATGATAAGATTTTATTTAGAAAATGACTTACGTCACTTATATCATTTGGGTGTATGTATTGGTTTATGTATTTTCAAAAATTTTATATTCATATTTCTAATAATTTTATATTTTATAAATCGATATTTTAATATAAATATGAAAATTTTATTATGTAAATAATAATCGCGTAGTTTAAATGTTCGATTTTTTGGAGTTTTTATGGGCATATTTTCAGATCAATTTTTACTTCCGACAAAAAATTGTTGGAACTATAGATTGGAGTGATTATGTCTTTATAATTTGAGTGCCCTCAGGGTTTTTGAGGGTGTTGAATCCATTTATGCATTCAAAAATGAAATTTAAACAACAAAAAATGAAGATTTCACCAAATTCTTCACCCGATCTGATAAAAAAGTTGAAAAAAGTGAATGTTTAGACAACTCCAATAATAATTTAATAATTCTTAATTTATATATATATAAAATTATAATTTTTTTTTTAACTTATAAAGTTTATAAATTCTATATCTATAAAATGGAAAGTTTTGTAATTGAAAAAATAAGAAAATTTCAAAAAGCTATTAAATTTATATTTTGCATTCGCTTTACATAATAATTATAATTACATTAAAAAAATAAAACTAAATTAAAAAAAAAAATGGTTTTATTAGTCACAATATATTTAATAATTATCTTTTAAATTGTCATTGTCCCGGTGAGAAATGTCAAATCCTCAATAATGTCAAGTAATGACAATAGACACAATATTGCCATTATTTCCATTACAAGAAAGGCGTCAAAGTCAAGAAATGACAATAGACACAACATTGCCATTATTTCCATTACAACAAACGTCGTCTTGTGAAATTTGTTGTCCCAAGTGTGTTACAATTTTGACTACCAATTAAAAATTCTGATAATTTGGAAAGCACTCAATTCATGAAAGAATCGAAGTTTGACGTCTTAGTTCACTGGAGGGGAGATCCAACGAATACAAGCATCGATTTTTCTTTCCAATTTTCCCATTCAAAATATAAATTTCAGTCGCATTATACCATCCCCGAAAGCCTTTTCATTTGCCCCCTTCTTTGAAGGTTTTTTTGAAAATAACATGCCAATGGATTTACCAAATTTGATGCAATCTCTTGATTCACATACATCCTCTTCTTGTGATCCAATTTTGTAAGCATTTGCAATTGGTTTATTTGTATTTGACGGAAAAATATTTCAAAATTCAAATTCGTTGGTCTATAAAAAAAAAATATGTATTTTGTAAGGATAAAGGTTTAGTTTAATAATATGTAATGGAATTATTATATAAATATATAGATATAGATAGATAGATATAATCAACTTATTTTAAAATATCAATTTATTATTTATAATATTAATTTAGGTCAAATTAAGTGAGGGTACTCAAACCTGCACAATTTTTGAGTGTGAGGTTACCACATATGATTCAGAATGAGAAATTTTGTCTCAACTAATGCGACAAATTGATGATATATTACAATGACACCTTTACAATCCTCCCCTTAATCTCTTTGGTATTCCCATTCATCCCATCCCTAGGTTATGCTACTATAATTTAGGGATAGGATGCCAAAAATATATAAATTTTTATATATTAGATACAATATATAAATGATCAATGATTATGATGACGATGATGATGATGATCATGGTTAACGTCCACTGATACCAAAATTGCTCTATCAGATCTTAAGAAAAGTAAGAGATTACTTGGATTTCTTTAAAATGTTATTTCGATGCTTGAAAAGCATTACAAGAAGCTTTCCAAGATCACTAAAGTTTTGATGACTTATAAGGTTAGGAAGGTCATTATTATGGAAGATATTTTAAAATTGAGATCTATTATGGGTATACACAAGGCACTCTCAGAGGAAGTGTTTTTCATCCTAAACCCTCTTGGTGTCACAAATGTGACATATTCTTTCTTGCCATGGTGTTTTGGGGATTTCCCAATGCCCATTTTGACTATGTAGCTCATGAGAATTAGTGTTTATTTCATTGACTTCTTTTATTAAATACCAGTTTAGATCCATGTTAATTCTGGATCTATCAAGCATCAAGACGGATTGAAACCTTTGAGATACATACCTTTTTAATTATACAAAAACTAGAGAAAAGGTTTTCACTTCATGGGATTTGATCTCTCTCTCGATGCTTGCTAGATATAGGTTAAAGAGAGATCTAGTTGTCTCTATTCATTGAAGACCACACCAAACTTATATATTTAATAAAAAACTAAATCTCATGTATGATCATATTTAATCTCTTGAGTAAAAGTAATGGTATGTCATCAATATTTATATTAGTCACCTATTTCATGCATAACTTGCAAAATTGGACTTGCATTCACTATCAAAATCTCTTTATCTCTCTCAAATCTAGAAGGACTCAAGGTTACAATCATGGGTGCATATGGTATTGAGATGAAAATATGTGATGAATTCCCTCTCTTTTACATCTCGTGTAAATTGGAATAATATTAGCATCCATGCCTTAAATTCTAGCATACGACTCCTCATACAGATGATGCATTTGAACATGAGGCTTTAAATCAATATTTTATGAAATCTTTAATTTTTTGGTTTACAACTTAGTACAAAATAAACTCAAATACATATAAAGTAAGGAACACTAGGAATTTACGCTCAAGCAACCCTTGAAAGGAATCAATTCTCATGTGTGTTTGTATTGTACAATAGATCCCATTATGTGATCTCCATAAATATCTCCAACAACATCTACATGAATCATTCAACTTGATTCTATGAATCATCATCCCTAAATTCTCTTGTTGTTCTCATTCATAGTTTTGTACGTGGAAATTTAACCATAGTCTACTTCATTAACATTTATGCAACTGCATACTTTATAAATTTATATTCACAAGTATGAGTTATTCCTTCATACTCCCCCTTAACAAATACTTGTGATTTGAATATTCAATCATCCTCTATCTCTTCAACTTGTTTTTTAGACCAGTCCAATCTTCATTTCATCTTCTACAATCTTCTTTGGCTATGCTATTTTTCTTCATATTTTCTCTTCTGCAACACTCATCGTTGGATTTCTTAATTATTCATATTGTGCTTGCAAAATATAAACATCATATTTGTTGAAATCCATGCAACAATGTTACTATACACTAAAATACATAGGTCACTAGTCGTTGTATCTGTCATTTCTCTACGAAATGTTTTCTTGTACATCGTTCATCAACAATACTTGAATCACAAAACATTTTACTCCCCCGTGCATCATCATCAATCTTTGTCCTGGGTTTTCTTTAGCTTACAAATAACCACACCTTGGGCTTTTTGGATTACCTTCAACCATCACATTTCTCAATTGGTTTTAGAATGAACAATTCATTACACCAAGTGATTTTTGGCTAATCGTAAACATTCATTTGTCATTAAATGTGGTCTTTGGATTACCATGAACCATCAACAACCAAGTTATGGGTTTATATTTTCCTTATCACAACTTACATCCATCGTCATTTATCTTAGGTACATACAATTTCAAATATATTTTAATTTAAGTCTAATCTATCCCTTATATAAATATGTGACCTTGACCATCTTTTTTTTCATCATGAAAACAACATTATCAAGGAGGATCATCAAGATTCTTAGGGATTTCATTTTCACTTTAGCTATTTTTTCATATCAATTATTGACACATAGTGTTATCATTTTACTACTTATTATTACTTTTCTTTTTGTTTCTTCTTCTTCCTTGGACTTTCATTGTGATTCTTTCACTTTTTTTTTATTTTTGGATTCATTTCCCTTCTTTTTTTCTTCTCTCTCGCTACCAAATGGAGTATACATTTAAGCATATTTTGCTTCATTAACATTTGTGCAACTACATTATTTAGATATTTAAGCATATTCAAATTCATTAAACTTTATGAAACTACATTATTCATACATTTATATTTGTAAGTATGAGTTATTCCTCGTTAATGTGTGATATTCAACTCTTCATATAACCTTTGTACATTAGCTTACATTCGAAGTTATTTGACTAGTGATATGGCTATATTTGTTGGATAATTATTGATGACCTACAGGTTCATATTGAGTCAATTATATGATTTACACATGTTTTTCATTGTTTTTTTGTGAATTAGTTGATGTTTGAGATTCTTAATATTGTATTATTGTTAGATGATTATTACCAATTGATATGTGTAACAAGTATAGTCTATGTCATTACATCATCTAACCTCATGTTTTGTTCTTTCTATAGATATTCTTTTTTGGTTCACAATTTAATCTTCTCATCTTCTTGTTGGTAAATTGTCATTTGTTATGATTCACTTTCTCATTGTTTTCTTTGTTTTTCAATTATATAAATTTTCTAGTTTTCATTTATTTGATCAAGAATGTATTCATAAATGTTTTACACTTATATTATTCACTTAAAAATTATATGAAAATACATGATAATGTAAAATGTTATACGATTTAATTGTAAATAAAACTTTATAACAAAAAAATATAAACAAGAAAAACATTATAAATACTAACAATTAAAAAGACATACATATAAAACATGTAAAATGAAATATACATAATTCTAAAATCAATAGACCATATTCAAAGTTGCAATTTGTTTAATTTACAAACATTTTCGACAAATTACATTAATGGGATGATGACTTTTAATATTCCTAATTGTAATCAATGCATTACATATAATATAGAAATTTATGATGGCATTAATGGAAAGATGATTTTTAATATTCCTAACTGAAATCACGACAAATTACATTAATGGGATGATGACTTTTAATATTCCTAATTGTAATCAATGTACTACATATAATATGGAAATTCACGACAAATTACATTAATGGGATGATAACTTTTAATATTCCTAATTGTAATCAATGCACTACATATAATATGAAAATTTATGATGGCATTAATGCAAAGATGATTTTTAATATTCCTAACTGAAATCAATTCAGCATAGATAATACTAAAATCAATGCCTTTTATACAAAATTGAAATATGTGCATTGAAATTTAATTTTCACTTTAAATGGATATATCCCATATAAAAAGCATTTTACTATACCCAACACATCGGAATAACTTTTACCACCCTATTGACAGTTGAAATGTATAAATGTGTGTCTAGACAAACATATTAAAACACATTTATATATTAAAACACATTTATTTGTCAAAGGAAATGAAAATAGGCTAACACATTTATTTCTCAAAGGAAATGAAAATAGAACCACCTAGGTCACTTGGTAATGAATTTCACAAAACGTTAATTTCAAGTTTTGTAGAATGTGATACAACCTTTCCATGGGAAGGAGAATATGAATCACACCTTCACTTGTTAAAGAATTACACATTTTGTAAAACTGGATAAAATATTTCCATGATCAAAGAGAGTGAGTAGAATTTGAATTGAGCACTTGTTCTGTGAAAGAAGTATTGTTTATTTTTATATTGCAACGATCTTATAGAATAGGAAGAATAGAAAAATAGAGAGTCTCAAGAAATAAAAGGTTAACCAGTGTCCACAATACAAATCAACAGTCATTATAGTAATGATCATAAATGCGGCCTTATATACATCAAACAATTACCTTATAAATAAATTAATTAATAATTTTCAAACAATATATTTGTAAATTAATTGACGATGCAGCGACCAAATCTGAGATGAGAGAATCATCGTAAAACATACAAAATATTTGGATGAAAAATGCAAACAAAATTAATAATGTTGTCAAATTGATGTATTAAAAAGAAAACACAAATACAAACTATTAAAGCATTTGACTTTTTAAGAAAAAAAAAAAGAGAGTAGATGCATCGTAATCCTGAAAGTATGGGAAGGTTAATATGTCTATGTTTTGGGCATAGATGTGGGTCTCATAGGCACGACCAGCAAGGTTTGGTAAATGATACCCAACTCTCTCATTCTGCATACAAATCCTGTTTGAGAGATACAATTTGTTTAAATTAATTCGGAATGTGTTAAAGAAACAACTAACGTAAGTCAATGGGGCTTATATATTAAAATAAATTATTAAAAATGTTAACATTCCCAAATAAATTACTAAAAATATTAACACTTTCACATATTAGTTAAGTATTTTTATTACGATATGATTTAAAACTGTTTTTTTGTTGAGAGTTATTTTTAAGGAAATAGTTTAATGGCTCAAACCTGTTAAACAGTGAGAACAAATATAGCGATTAGAAGACAGTCATTCTTCCACAAAGCGTAGAATCTGGGTGTTGTTGAAACAAACAACTAAAAAATAGAATTAAATTGTTTTGTAATTAATAAATTGTGTATTAATTACACTTGTATAAAATAGACATATTTCAATTAATTATGGCAAATCAATCCATGCGTTGATTTCTGCTAGTTTTGTGGAAAATCAGGACACCTGAAGAAGGACTGTTGGAAGTGACAACAAGCCTCTAAAGACCACCCTCCAAAAGAAATGAAGGAAGCGAAAGCAACTGAAACAGGTTCAACAACATGTTCAAGTATGACTGATGAAGTTTTATCAATTAGTATTGGTTCACGTCATGATCAAAAGTGGTTATTAGATTATGATGCTTCAAATCACATGTGTCTTCATAGACATTGGTTCATTACTTACCAATCTATAGATGATGGATTTTTTTACATGGAAAATGATATATCATGTAAAGTTGTCGGAATTTGTAGCATTCAAATTAAGATGTTTGATGGAATTGTTAAAATACTAACTGATGTGAGACATGTACCTGAGCTTAGGAAGAACCTAATTTCTTTGGGAGTCTTAAGAGTATTGTTCAAGGTGGAGTTATGAAAGTCTACAAAGGAATCCTACTGGTTATGAAAGTGAAGAAGGTTGGTAACCTATTTCTGTTAGAAGGAAGAACTGAGTCAGATCATGCGATAGCAGTATCTGAGAAAGGCAATGATTATGTTCAACTCTGGCATCAACGGTTGGGCCATATGAGCAAACAAGGATTGAAGGTATTATCTGATTGCAAGTTACTTCGTAGTCTAAAGTCTTTAAAGTTAGATTTCTGCAAGTACTGTATTTATGGAAAATAGAATAGGCAGAAATCTAAAACCGGAAGACACACAAGTGAAGGAATACTTGATTATATCCATTCTGATGTTTGGGGACCATCCCCTATTGTTTCGTATGGAGGATCATCATATTTTGTAACTTTTATAGATGATTTCTCTAGGAAGGTTGTTGAGTAAAGATGATGTATTTACAATTTTCAAGTAGTTTAGAGATTTAGTGGAAAAGAGCACTGGTAGATCCATTAAATGTTTAAGAACTGATAATGGTGGTGAATTTACGTCAATGGAATTTGAGAACTATTGCAAGGAGTTTGGGATTGAAAGGGATAAAACCACTCCCTACACTCCTCAGCAAAATGGAGTTGCCGAACACATGAACAAGACTCTTCTAGAAAGATCAAGGAGTATGCTAAGTAATACCAACTTGCAGCAGGAACTGTGGGCAGAAGAAGTAACTACAACTTGTTATGTGGTGAATCGATCACCATCAACAACTCTAGAGTGCAAGATTCCTGAAGAGGTATGGAAAGGTCACCCTTGTAATTATTCTAATATTAAAGTTTTTGGTTGTGAAGCCTATGCTCTACTTTTGAAACATTAACGTTCTAAATTAGATCCAAAATAAAAAAGGCTTATCTTGGTTGGATATGGTGATGGTATTAAGGGGTACAGGTTGTAGGATCCTACTGCCCACAAGATCACCATTAACAGAGATGCAATATTTGATGAATCATCTCTCATCAAATTAGATGTAGATATTCAAATGAAAGAGGAAGAAGTACCTAAGTATCAACAGATTCAGTTTGAAACCAATTCAAATACAGATGAAAGTGAACATGAACAAGTTTCTGAAGATGTTCATAAAGAGTTTCCTGCAGAGGAAGACATGATTGATGATAACAATCAACATAATGTGGATGAGCCACAAACTTCCCTAAGGAGGTCTACACAGGTCAGAAATCCTCCAAGAAGGTATGATAATTTTGTTCCGTCAGTTTCTTTGAGCACTAATGATGATGAACCTTCGTTCTATCAATAAGTTGTGAAGGGTTCTAATAGTGATAAATGGAAAGAAACAATGAAGGATGAAATGAAGGCATTAGAGAGGAATGCCAAATGGGACCTAGTAGAACTTCCAAGAGAAAGAAAAATTGTAGGTTGCAAGTGGGTCTACAAGCTGAAGAAGGGTGTTGATGATAAGGTGGAAAGGTACAAAGCAAGGTTGGTTGCAAAAGGATATTATCATAAATAGGGTATTGAATTTCATGAGATTTTTTCACCAGTTGTTAAGATTGTTTCAATTCGAAGTGTGTTAGCATTGGTTGCATTACTTGATTTGGAGTTGGAGCAGCTAGATGTGAAGACTGTTTTCTTACATGGAGATTTGGATGAGGATATTTACATGGAACAACCTGAAGGGTTCATTTAGAAATGCAACAAGAAATTTGTTTGCAGGCTCAAGAAATCATTGTATGGTCTGAGGCAGTCACCCAGACAATGGTACAAGAAATTTGACTCTTTCATGGTGAGACAAAATTATACAAGGAGTGAGTATGATCATTGTGTCTACTTTAAGAAATTGAATAATGGAATATTCATTATCTTAGTATTGCATGTTGAAGATATGATTTTAGTAAGAAAAAGCATAAGTGAGATCAACAGGTTAAAGGCTCAAATGGCTAGGATGTTCGATATGAAATATCTAGGAGCAACAAGGCAAATTTTTGGGCATGGAGATATTCAGAGACAGGAGGAATGGTAATTTTTTTTGTCACAACAGAAGTATGTTGAGAAGATACTTTTGAAGTTTGGTATGAACGATGTGAAACCAGTTTCAGTCCCTTTGGCTTTCCATTTTAAGCTTTCTTCAAGTTTATACAAAAGAAGAAAAGGAATAGATGTCTTGAATACCATATGCTAATGTAGTAGGAAGTCTAATGTATGCGATGGTTAGTACAAGACCAAACATTTCACCTACATTTGGGGTTGTCAGTAGGTATATGGAAAATCCAGGTAAAGAGCATTGGGCAGCAGTGAAATGGGTGCTTCGGTATTTGAGAGGCACAAGTGATTACTATATCACTTATAACAGTGGTTGTGAATTAGTCTGTGGATATGTTGATTCTGATTTTGTAGGTGATTTGGAGCTATTAGTTGGATGTCAAAGCTACAAAATATTGTTTATCCACTACAAAAGCAGAATACGTAGCTGCTTCACATGCTTGCAAAGAGGCAGTTTGGTTAAAAGGTTTGTTTGGTGAGTTTGGAAGGATGCGGGACAAAGTAAAGGTACTTTTTTATTCACTTGGTTAAGAATCCAGCCTACCACAGTAAAACAAAACATATTCATATCAAGTACCATTTTGTAAGATAGGTCGTCGATGAATGTGGAGTTTCTCTTGAAAAGGTTGATACAAAAGAGAACTGCGTAGACATGTTCACAAAACCAGTACAATTAGAGAAGCTACAATGGTGCTTGGCTTCTCTTGGCTTACATAAAAGGTGATGAACAAAAGAAGGAGAAAGGTATCAGTTTAATTGTTGTCAAGGTGGATATTGTTAAACGGTGACAAAAAATATAGCGATTAGAATATGATCATTCTTCCACAAAGCGTAGAATCTCAGTGTTGTTGAAACAAACAAACGAAAAATAGAATTAAATTGTTTTGTAATTAATAAATTCAGTTTCTTGAAACCGTGAGAGGAAGACTATAAATTCTGGTATGCCTATAGAGGTGAAAGAGTAGTATGGGTGAGCTATTGTAAATCTCCATGATCTAAATAATAAGACAATCAATACCTGTTTGGTGGACGTAGCCCAATGTTGGGCGAACCACGTAATTTTCGTGTTATGTGTTTTGATCTATTCTATAATGTTTCCTCTGCATTTTAGTTTAGGTTTTTGGTGGCTCCGGTATTAACAAGACCTAGAGACATTTGGTAGGGGGAATGCTCGCCCGTTACAGAACCAACTAATTATTCCAGGTGGCTTAGTGTTTTTTGAAGAACAGTGATGAGTCTCATATTTGGAGCTAGTAGCTAGTAATTACTGTCACCACTACTCCTTAACAATTAACAACTAAGTTATGATAAATTTTCTCAGTGTCTAAAAAGAAAATAAATGAAGAAAATATCTCTATTCCTCCCCAAAAAGCTAAGGAGATGGGGAACATAAAGTATCTATATTCCTCCGTAAAACGTTATGGAGATGTGTTCCCCACACTGAGATGTGTTGTTTAACTGTTCTATGAAATGATTTTTTTTTTCCGAAATTAGGCGACATAAATCTGCACAAAATCATTATATTTTGTTTAAAATCCATTTCTGAATGCAGAAATGGATTCAGCATGCTGAAAAACCCCTAATACACCCGGATTATACATAAATAATCACTCAAATTTGTCGATCAAATATACCCAAAAAAATCATCTAAAAAAAATCATTTCATAGAATATTTAGACTACAGCAAAAGATAATGGACTAATTTAATTAAATATTAAAAATCATAGTGAAATTGCCATTAAACATGTATAAAAAGTAAACATGTTTTAAGCAAAGTCCTAGCTTTTCCTCTTATAGGATTAAGATATTATGTTTCGGTTTAAGCCTTTCTCTTCCCTGTCTATTGAGGATTCGCTGAAAACAATAATAATTTTAATCGCTCGCTATTCATGTTTGGAGCATGTCCATTACCCAAATATTGAATATTTCAGTTTAACAAAAAATTTAATTAATGGAAATAAATATATAATATAAAAAGAAAAATTATTGTTTAAATATTTGATTTTTTGATTTTTTTTATATAAATCAGGTCATATAAGATTTGGTGAATTATTATTTTCTGTTGTTTAAATTATATTTTTATAAGTAAATTCAGCACTATGAAAAACTTTATGTATATTTAAATTATATAGATTCAATCACTTAAATCTAGAATTCCAATAATAATTTTACAGAATTTCAATAAAAATTAATAGGAAAATATATTTGTAAAAAGTCGAAAAAAAATCTTAAACAAAAATATCTTTCAAACTTAATCTTAATATAATATATACTATAAATGCTTTTTCATTTAGTCTATGAACTTAACACGTTTTGCAAAAATATCCTTGGACCATATAGGATTCAGAAAAATATTCTACAAATATGTGGGAAAATGAAAAATACAACTTGAATGTTTCATTGTAGCATAATAATGTGCCTCGAAATAAAATATTTGTTTATACATAAAGTGTTTTTTAAGTTATAAAGAAGATAATGAAGGAGCATTTTATGTTATTATTAAATTCTATATTTTAAGCAAGCTTATCGTTGGTTTGACGTTCTTGAGCGACAACCTGCATAGATATGCATCATTATTTTAAGAACTGGATAAGACGGCCAAAAAACTTTCCTAAATTGCATGAGAGGATGTTGACATAAACGGATATTCTTTGAAAAAAAATACTGATATTGGGTGATCGATTGACAACTGCAAATCGAAACTGTTCCGAGATCTCCACTGCTTTGATGTTTGAATCTCGACTGCGAAAGTTTGGTATCTCAGAAGCAAAAGCACGGTTTTTTGAATGGTCCTTGGCTGCTTGAGGGGTCAACATAGCTTAAATGAATATAACACTATTTGAAATGGATTACTTAAATGAGCACATGAAAGTGATTGTGTGATTGGTGGATGGCTATCTATTATAACACTATACCTTATTGATGGATGGCTATCTTTTATAATTAATTTGTTGAGTAGTAAGTACAATGATTAGTCTATGCCCAAGGCCTAAAGCGACTATAGCTAGCTATTCATAATTAGTGATTAGTCCATGCCCAAGGCATAGAGGGACTATAGTTATTCATAATTAGTTGACATCATATTAATTTGTCTTTTGACTATAAATTTTGGCATAATCTCTATCTAAAAACATTATTTTTTTATATAATAATTTTTTTTTTATTTGTCATCATTTTATTGGAGAATAGATTCAAATTCTTATTTCCACTTTAGTTATTTCCAATGTTTTAAATCTTAACATATCTAAAGTTTTGAGCATCGACACTCTTTTTGAATTTTTATTACTTTTATTTAAATGTTTACATATCCAAAGTTTTGAGCATGGACACTCTTTTTTGTTAAGTACTTAAAGAGACCTGACACAATGCATTCTTTTTTAAATGTTTACATAGCACGAGGCCCTTAAACAGTCCTGACAGCCTTAAATGTTTACATAACAGGCCCGTCACAATACATTTTTCTCCAATTTTTGGATACAATCTTGTATGCAGTGAATTTGGGCAATATTGTTGTCCACCAGCACTCGCATAGTTGATTATAATGATGGAGTTGCTTCTACATCATATGTTTCATATTTCTTCTGCATTTGGAATGCAATCTAGTCATCATTGAGGATACATATATTCTTCACTAGTTCACTAGTTGTTGCTTGCTCGTTGATTCGTTGGTTCGCTGGATGCTGCTTATTGTTGTTTGCTTCAACTTTGCAAAGTCGAGGTCCTGTAGTTGCAGTTGGACCTCTTGGTGCTTACTCACTGGTTTGTTGTTTGTTGCTTTCTCTTGTTTGCTTCAACTTTGCAAGGTTGAAGTCCTGCACCCACAGTTCGACCTATTCTTGCACTTTGCAAGGTCACCCTTGTTTGCTTCAACTTTGCAAGGTTGAGGTCTTGCACCCGCAGTTGGACCTATTGCTGCACTTTGTAGGGTTGATATCTTGCACCCACAATTGGATTTGTCATTCTGTCGTTCACCATTCAGGAGTAAGTTTAAATACCATAGTTTCATTCCTATTCATTGTTTACTGCTTACTATTTACAGTTTGCAAGTAGGAATGTTCAATACTAGGAGGTGCTCAAAATCAAAATAAATATAAAAAAATCTAGAAATAATAACCGAGTGAAAATGCTCTTACAAAACATCCTTAAATGTGACTATTGATGTCAAAGAAACATGAATGTATTACTATCCCTGGAAAATGTTGAACAAGAAATCTTGTTTCCTTTGCAAAATGTTCTTGTAGAAGAAAACTGCAGGTAGGTATAGAAGGGATAAGTATGGTACAAAGTTAAGAAAGCTGCAAGAAAATTTGACAACATTGTCGGTCCTTATCCATCTTTATCAGTGGCATATTTCAGTAAGTTAGAAAAAAAAATTGCAGAACCTCAAATGCAAATCCTGGGTGGAGGATGAAGATACAACACAAAACGACCCGAGTCCAAACATTAATTCTTGTTTCTCCTTTGTTGGCAAATTAAATTCTTAGTGGGATTTTGAGTTTGAACACTGGTTTCTTTGTAGATTATGGGATGGGGATTAGTAGACTTGTGAGAAAAAAAGATGTGTAATCACAAGATTAGGGGGATTATTAATAGGTTTGGGAAAATCAAGGGATCCTGGAGGATTAGGCTAAGGGTCCATAGGTTTTAACCAATACAATACTATTCAAAACCTCTTAAAACAACTGACATGAATTTTTATTGCATAGCTCATACCTTACATCTTCACATTCTCGGTGATGGGATGGTGTTGATTTACCCTCTTATGCAGACATTCCAAGCCACTCTGTCGACTGAGGGATGGTACTAAATCACTCTCTTGTGCATCCATTGCAATCCATTATGTTCACTGCCTATGTTTACCAAAGGGATAAATTGTAGGCGTAAAGTGTAGAAAAACAATTCCAGATTGTAGCCCAGTGACAAAGGTGTAAAGATAGATGACAGTGTGTAAGGTAACTAAGAGCTTAGGGAGGTGACAAATGACTTGTAGACATGGGCATATTTGAGGAACTTATCTCTTCCACAGATAGCTATTATTTGCATGGATGAGACATGGTTAACCACATGTCAGGGTTTGCAACATGGTAGACACTTAGCACCGATAAGCTTTAGTTATTGTTTCCGTTTGATTAAATTAGTCTAACTAGTTGTCTTTCGGAGTCCCACATTCACGGTGGTTAGTCTGCATTTATTTCAAGTGTCTGTATTATTCTCGGTCCGTACTGCTATGGGATTTGTACAAATTCTGCATTCGGAAACTCCGGAAGTGTCGAATAGTCGAAGTACCAAATTCCTTGATAAGGATGGTTAAAGTAATCTTGGGTTAATTAACAATAGGCGTGAATTAATGAATCCAGGAGAAAGTCACTATGGGAGACTTTCATGCTTCACATTCAAAAACTCTTGAAGTCTCGAATTGGTGCCATGTCTAAGTATGGTTAGAAGAATTCCAAAATTTGGTAGAATGATAAAAATTTAGTAGGTGCACTAAAGTAGTAGGGTCACCTAGATCACGATTTGCAAAACTGATTAACGTCTCAAATTCATTTCAGAAATATGAGGCGCCCGAACTTTAATCTCCTAAAACGGTTTCAAAATTAAAACCATGGTATAGCTTGAGAAGAATTCATCTACACATTCAGTTATATCCAGTGACCTCAAACAACGTGCAGGCATGTCAATGCTCGATACATAACCCACCTCTATCACAACCATACTGACATACAAAAAATGAAATGGGATGTTCTCCTCATATTTTTGTTTCTGAAACCATACGTTTAGTGCATTTTCCAGGTTGTCCCCTTTCCAATCACATATGCCACTTTCTTGGTGTGGACATCATACCATAGCTCTTTGGAAAATGGCAGTGCACAAGGATTTGTGAGATGAATTCAAATTTTTCATTGCGGAGAAAGCATCTATGAGGACCTTGCCATCCCATTCTTTGTAGATTATGACAAGGAAAAAATTTATTCTCTGAGGAAAACCACATATAGTTGTTAGTTTTATGCTGGAATTTGGGTCTTCCAAAGCATCTTTGATCACCATTTCCACATCTGGACCTCATCTTGTAGAAATGATTCTTTGTAACCTAAATGGATAGTTCATTGATCTGTCTCAAGATGAGTGACCCAGTGCCCAATCTTATAATATCTTCTTCATCTTGTAAGATAATTGAAACCTTGATAATTTGTGTTATGTGTTGGTTCCATTCATGTACTGGTAGAGGTCCATGAACGCCTAATTCTTCTCCTTTTGTTTATCCCACAAACCATCTATGTGAGTGTTCTAAGTGGGATACATCAACAAGTCATTTCAGATCTGTTTAGTGTTGATTTGTGAAGAGTGAGGATGAAATTAAATGCTGAATATGATTGTACAACTATACACAATGACTATCGTAACGCTTATAAGGTGCACAACTAAAATAAGTTCTAAAATTATATGTCTTAAATACTCAGTCTTTGTACTAAGCAAGTTTATACTATTGTTTTATTTGCAATATCTCTTCTATATGGTTCAGCACTAACTATAGATTTATTTCTTTGTCATATGCTATAGCAACCACGGAACACTAAATTTGAAACGAAAAAGGTTGAAGGATACATGGCAGAATTGGTATGCACTGTCGAACTTATAGTTATCTTTTTTGCTATTTTCATATTATCTAAACATAGCTAAGAAACATATTGAAAATCACAACTTAAAAGATGGAGCAAGTAATAGATGTTGAATGCTATCAAATAGATGTAGACTCGATTGTACATGACAACATCCACCAGATATTGCATAACAATGCCCTTTTCAGATTAGATACATTATCGTATACTACGATAGATTGCCTCTTCAAGGCATTTCAAATTCTTTTGGACTTCCCTTATTCCTCGACCGAGCTGCACAATGGTTTCATAGATCATTTATTGGTTTGTTTATAAAATGACAACGTTGAGGCATTAGAGTCGTATCAATACAAATTGGCATCTGATTTTCTTTGTCAATTTCATGGAATACATGATTTCAGTACATATCTTTCAAAGATACGGTTGTATGCATCTACAACTCTGCCTTCACATGAGAGAGAAATTTGGGAATATACATTTTGTATACGATGGCTAGCCAAGTGGATGAATATATCAATTGGAATTTGGTCATCAACAAGAAAAAAAATATCTATTATTCAACAAAACTGTGTCTAGAGATCCATATTGCATCTTGTTCCATGATGCCAATCCTCTAAGTGGTCATTATGAATCACTACTCTATAAAACATTATCCATATGCAATCTTGGAGGATCTGATATTTACCTATCCCTCACATGCAAAGACCTTCAATCACATTGGAAACGAATTATGCATCATATACACTCTCATGGATTACACATAGCAACAACTAATACATCTACTTGTGGAGATAGTCTGTTCAATGCAATTTTGTATTTGATAGAAACAGAGTTTGATGTGCACTCACTGCGCCTTTACACTGTACAATTCTTTTGCAATGCAATTATAGGTGTTAGTCAACATGCATTTAACTGCTTGCATCAACACCTTGTAGCATATCTCATAGAAAGTATGCCAACAGTTGGAAGTTGGAAACAATACCTTGTAAACATGGAAATGCCATATGAGAAAGGAAATATAGAGGGTGGGACATTTTGTTTACAATGGACATCTATCATATTCTGAGTAAATATCCAAGTCTGGTCAACCCTTTCAGACGGTATTGTTCATTTGTACTGTATTGATTCAAACTACGATCAAACAATTGACATCATATCATTGAAAACAAATATTCCACACATCCATTATCAACCTTTGATAAGAAATACTTCCAGTTCAAGATTCACTGTCCATGCTAACCAAACCGCATTGAATCTACATAAGCGTCACATATTGTCTAATCACGATGAAACTCATCCCAATTGTCATCAAATCATAGAGAGCTTAAACAAAAAGCATAGACTCACTTATCACAACTTGAAAAAGTTCATATGTGAAAGAAATAAATACATTGGTGCACTTCCTTCTAGACCTCTGAATTGTATGACCGATCATCATGAGGTGAAAGGGAGCTCGACCAAGAAACACAAACTCACATATCACAACCTAAAAAATGTTATGCGTGCACAACACAAGCACATTTTCACACTTCCTATTGAACACAAACAACACATGTCCAATGACAAAGATCATCACCCTTTGCATCAACAACGTGGTGAGGAGGCAATGCTCGTAACAAATGTCGATTCCACCTTCAACATGGATTGTCAACAAGTGAAATTGGTTTCAAGTGGAAACCATAAGCTAACCTACCACATGTTGAAAACACAAATATGTGAGAGAAACAATTGCATCTACATATCCCACAGTGGTCATGATACCGACCAAGGGGGAAAAATCACATATCATTAATTAGAGCCAACACTGTGCAATGCTAGCATTGAAAACAAACAAATACTTGCTACACATACTCATATAGGAAAGAGAGATGCAAAGAGGACCTATATGAAACAAATTGAAGACACTCCTTCCATTGCAGGTGCCATTTGTGAAAAATTGAATTTCACAAAGAACATTAAGTCTTTCGCCCATGACCTGCAAAAACAATACATCAACTTGACACTAAATGATAGAACATTTTCCACTATAAAAAATTGTCTTTCATGCAAACGATCACTTGAAAATGGAAAACTTCCGCAATTTGCAACACCTGACCAAATAAGATGTAACACATCACTACCATATGTAAGTACACTTACAGAACTTGAAGAGATACTTGTGTCTCTGCGAATTGCATTTGCACAAATCAAACCCTGGGTCTATAAACGACCCCAAATGGGATTAACAAGATCAATTATTAACGTGCATGTTCAACTAGATGTTGTCCAAAAATCATTGCCACAATTCATGAGAGAAACAATGACGATTGTTGTATCTCTCAAAAGATGTTTGCAATAAAAGAATGCATACCAGATAGGTAGATTGCGTGTGCACATTGTCATGAAATCATTAAAATAATTATGTTCCAGGACCCTGTACAAAGCAGAAAACATTTGTATAAATGAGAACTGGAACCACATTCTTGAACAAGGAAATGACAACTCTGCACAAACATTTGACACTACTAGTGAATTTGATACAAGCGATGAATTAGAGAATAAAATACCCGCTGAAACATTGATACATGTATTCACTGACTCACAACACATTCATGAATTGCAAGACAAGATTGTCGAAATCGCACCTACTGAAGGGCAATGTCCACTTGGAATATTGAAGGAAACATTTGTTGAAGAAATGAACTTCCCAACATTGTTCTATGGAGATCCATGTGCCAGTGACATCACAGAACGATTCAGTTACCAAAAAATAGTTCGATGGGAACTTCTACATTCAAGCGTTGACTTCTCCTGTCACATAACAAATTTGTTTTTCAAAACAATGCACATAATAATTGAGAAAGTGTTCTCTTTCATGTGGGTGCGAATAAGAAAAGGCCATCTATGAGGAAGAAATGTGTTGGCCAGAGATGTCAAGTACAAAGAAAACCTAGAAAAACTCCTAAAATTTGATATTGGATACATAGATTTCAAAAACATTCACATCACTCCTCATTACTTGCAAAAAAAAAATAAAACTATATTTGCAATGATATGACAATTGGGACCTCCAGAGATTTTCATCACATTTACAAGTGTAGAGCATCACTGGGTTTTGTTGGTGACTACGATGTCTACATTATATAGGAACATGAAAAGGAAAAAGCAAATTGAGACATTGGAAAATGATGACATTGACTACCTCATAAGAAAAGACCCATTGACATGTATGTTTTACTATATACATAGATTAAATGATTTGAGGCAATTGATATCTCATGATGAAATCTTCTTCGGAAAAATATTGGACTATTATTTTGTATCTGAGTTCCAAGATAGAGGGAGTGAACATGACCACGCACTGTTATGGATAGAGGGTGCAACAGTCTATGGAAATGACAACAACTCACAAATAGAGAAATTCCTGGACAAATACATAACATGCAACATGGACCATTTGGATCCAGAACTTTCCAATGTTCATAGACATTACCATACAAGAAGCTGTAAAAAATGAAGTAATTCACATTGCAGATACAATTTCCTTGTGTCGCCAATGAGAACAACAAGAATCACATAACCAATTAGTTTAGAGGACAATGTTCTCATTGAGAAATCAAAATATTTCTTCACATTTCTAGAAGAACGGGACTTTGATGACTTAATGAGCTTCGAAGACTTCTTGGCAGAGCTAAATCTAACAGAAGATGATTACATCCAAGTGATACAATCTACACTTAAACAACCAACAATTTTTCCTTAAATGAAAACTTTCACATATTTGGAACAACAGTTTCTCCAAGGACATGCCAATTATGTGGAATGCAAATACAGATGCACAATATGTTCTCAACACATATGTTGCGGCATCATATTGTACCTCGTACATGACAAAGGTTGACAAATCTATGCCAAGTGCATTCAGAAGAATACGCAGAGAACATGAAAAAAGTCAAATTGATTCTATGCAAATGATACGTACACTTGGAAATACATTACTTAATCTTAAAAAAATATCTTCTCAACAAGCTATCCACATCGCACTTTCCCTTCCTTTGAATTGTAGTTCAAGGAAATGTGTCTTCATAAACACATCTCCACTTGACATGTGCACATTTGTGCTTTAAACACCATCTTTGCTAAAACAAGAGCCTGATAATTCAAAGGATGTGATATGTATCTCTATTATTGATTACTACCTCCAGTGTCCACCTCCTATTAGGCATATCTGCCTTGCAGAATTCATATCTCATTACAAAAAAAATGGTACACCCATATCAAAAAGAAAAAAACCAAATGTAATACCTTTTTCAAATACAAAAAACATGTTGACTATGAAATTTTTTGTAGAGAGAAACTATCGTTGTATGTTCCATTTGATAAAAATGAAAACACATTAAAACATAACTTCCCTACATGGGAAGTTGCATCTACTACTTATGAGACTACAGTACAAACCAATGAGGCTAGATTTACATATAATGTCAACCCAACATGGGGTGATTTAGAAATTGCACTTGATGAACCAGAAAACCTTGACAAAGTTGATGAGACATTAACAAAGCATAAAACAACTAGAACTCTCTGTGAGTCTTATGACTTGAAAGAATATTTTCCTTGTCCTAAAGCAACTTCCATTGAAAAAAGTATCAATCTTGGGTTTAAAGTCACAAAACATCATTTCTTTATCGAAAATGAAGAATACTACAGAGTTAGAGGATTGTTGAATCAAGAACAACAAGCAATCCTAAAGGACATTGCAATGAAAAAATATTAAACATGCACACTCATGTGCACTTGTTCCTTACAGTGGGACAGGAACATGCAAGACATTCACAGTGAAAACACTATTCCAAATGCTTATACGAATCTATGATTCAAACAGTTCAAGTGACCTTATGAAACCAAAGGGACTAATAGTTTCATATACAGGAAAAACTGCATATAATGCAGGTGGAACAACAATCCACTCCACATTGTTAATTCCTTTTAACAAGTCACATTTTCTTCCACTCATCAAGGAAATGTTAGATACCTTGTCTAATCTTTATGACGAACTACAACTTATCTTCATAGATGAGGCATCCTTGATTGGAAGACGCTTCTTATATTCCATTGACAATTGACCGAGAAACATAAAATATGTGCACACCAAATACTTTGGGGACATTGATATGATATTCTATGGGGATCTTTACCAGGCGCAACCCATACAATATTTTCAGATATTTGAACAACCTACAGTCAATATGCAAACAATGATGCATGACTTTTGCAAAGACAACATAAAATGCTTCGAATTACATACTACAATGCGCCAAACAAATGAAATATTTATTACAATTCTGAATAGAATGGAAACAAAGAGCTAAACATGTGATGACTTAACATATATCAATTCAAGTTGCATGCGACCTACACCAGCAGACCCAAACTTCCCTTACCTATTCTACAAGAATAAGGATGTTGCAATGCATAACAAGTACATGTTATTTCTCATGCCTAGCAATGATATCATCATCAATTCAATTGACCTTGAAGAAGACAACCATGGGAATGTACCATGTCATCAACATCCACTTTGCCTTTGCAACTTATCCTAAAATTAGACTTGCTAGTTGAAATATATGCCTGCAACTATGATTCACATGATGGCTTGGTGAATGGTGCAGATGGAATACTCAAAGCTTATAGTAAAACAAAAAAAATTGATGTCCTCTGGATTAAGTTCCATGAACCGCATATTGGCCACTAACAAGCAAACAAGTTATCTTATCTATATAGTTCAAACACTTCACGCGATTGGACACCTACATTACGAATATCAAAACCAATATCAGCATTGGCAAAGACAAGTCAACTGAAGATTCAAAAATAGTTTCCAATTAAACTTGCATGTGCACGTACAGTCCATAGATCACAAGGTCTAACACTTGATAGTGTTGCGTTCGACCATGTTGGAATACAAATACATGGACTTGTATACACAAGTTTGTCCTATGTCAGAAGCATAGACTCCTTGTATTTGCTAAGTGCTCTTACAAAATATAACTTCAAAGTGAAACATAAAGTCGATATTGAGATGCAACGCCTTTAAACTAGTGCAAAATAGAATGTACAATATGATTACCAATCCATACAAACAAACTCATTTGTATCAATTCTCTCACTTAACATGCGTAGCCTACATTCACATATGAATGATATANATGCAATTTGATATTTCGTGCTTGTGAGAAACGTACATGACATTATGCATGCAAAACAAGCAATTTCCAAATCACAATTGCATATCAAGTTACATTACACATGGAGTAATGATATTAGTGAAAAAAAATGTAACAATTTTGGATCATATGCATTTCAAAGAAAAAAATGTTGAGATGGTCCTACCAAGAGTAATCTTTCGTGAATCAGAAATTGCAATATTGAATCTCTATGCCGCTCTGCATGCAACTTTTCCCAACATACTGATTATTGTTTCAAATGTATTACACCATTTACATATGAACGAAACCATTATCATTCTAGGACACTTCAATGTTGACATGCTACAAAATAGGCCAAAACAAAATAATTGGAAAACTACATGTGCAATTACAGTCTCCGCTTTATTTTGGATAAGATAAACCATGTACTAAACACACTTCTTGACCATGTATGGTCAAATGTGCCCATTTCACAATACACCCTCTTTATCTTAGACACATACTGGTCTGATCATGATACAATTTGTATCGTACTTGAATTATGAAATATACATCAAGCATACTAAAAAATTACATTTCCATGTCTCAAAGCATATATGGATACTTTGTTGCACAAAACCAAATTATTCAGCTAGGATCATCCAACTTCTTAATATTTTCTAGTTTGTAATAGATTTTGGACAGAAACGATTCTATATAACCACAAACATGGATCAAGAAAATAAAAGGTTCATGCTTCTAACTCTATATGTTACTCTATTCCTTTGATTCTCATTTACTATATGTACATATTGCTTGTTTTTCCTTACATACAAACTTACATTCACATTCATTGTATTTTGTATGTTCCCACATTGAAAAAAACAGAATAACTAGACAAGAAGAAGGACTCTTAACTAGAAATGTAGAAGAAGACATACAAAGGTGCATGCTTCTACCCTTATTCCATACTCCATTTCTTTGTATTTCATTTATTGTGTGTATATTTATTTTATTGCTTTCCACCTCATTTTTTTATATCTAAATACTACATATCTTCCTACATATTAACTTATCTTCATGTCAGTTGTATTTTGTATGCTGCTACATTGAAATAAATAAACTAGTATTTATCTTTTTACATGTGTTCCTACATAGCAACTTACCTTCATGTCCATTTTATTCTCTGCATTACTACATTGAAAAAAAATAGACTAATTGAACAAGCAGATGAAGTCTTATGTACCACAACAAAGGAAGATGCAGTACAATCTTCCAAAAGGTATACCAACAGTGATAGTAAATCAAACACAGCGCATGTGCTTAATGTACATCCATATCAATTATGAACAATATACAATGCATATGAATATTTAGTTGTTTTCATGTTCAATGTACACATGTTTTCATCATAAAAATTTGAATAGGTGACATGGGCATGAGTAGTCAATCATCACAAACATCAACACAACGACAAGGACAAAGGTAAAGATTTATAAATTATGCTCTTGCTATGTTTAGGAAACAAATATCCTCAATTATTTATTCATCTATTCCATGGTTAATATGTTGATGTCATCTACAACACATGTTTTTTAGTTAACAAGAATTATCGACGAGTACAAGTGAAACACCCAACATAGTGCAAGGTTCAGAGACTAAGAGGTATGTTTACAAAACTCTAACCAACATACTTTATCCAAATTGTGCATCAACTTGTACATTGATGAAAAAAAAAAAGATACAGACTGGCATTCACATTAATTTTCCTGTTCAAAAAATGTCACCAGGTCTAAACTTATACCACCCAATATACTATCAATAGAAGGCTTAAACAACCATCTAACTAGACAACTTTTCTTTGGAGACATAATGGTCGTGTATAGAACCTACTTAGATAAGGAAAACAAAAGTAGATGAATTATGCATGTAGAAATAAGAGACAACAAAGCCATGATGATAGTTACACTGACTATCCCTACACAACTTGTCCAGAAACAAACAGAAAAGATCTTGCCAGGTAATGGGATATCCATTACAAATTTCAATATATTACCGAAAATAGTATATGACAGTTGTGATTGTGATCAGATTATATCGCTCAATGAAACAAGTGTTGTGGAAAAACTTCATGCGGTTTGCTAAGTGTTGACACTCAAAACTGAAATGGGTTGCAGCAAATCAATCCCGAGGCAACCTCGAACCACTTTGGATTAGAAGCTGCCCTCTTCCAACCCGAGAGGGATCTCTCGAAAAATGTCACAAAATGATTTTGAATAAGCTTGAAAAAGGTGGGCAGAT